>ML298155.1:0-90885 GCA_005239495.1 Nicotiana undulata | reverse complement strand
CCTAACCCCCCCCCCCCCCCTCCCGCCCCCGTCTCATTTTCCTTAGAGACGGTTCTTCTCTCATCTCTCATCTCTCATCTCTCATCTCTCAGTCTCTCTATCTCTCTAGAAGACTCCTGACTTCCCCTTTCCTAAATTATGAGGTTTATCTATAATTTTCTCCGAATTTTTTTTTCTTTTAAACAATTTCAAAACTAGGGTTTCTCAACCCTGTTCTCGAAACAGTTTTCCTTTTCAATTTTTGATCTTTTATTATCTCTACTGTGTTTTAAACAAGCATCTTGTGATTGCATGTTACTTTGACTGTTATGTTGAAGCCCTAGTTTTGGGGTTAATCTTTATTATGTGTATCCGTTCTCACTCGACTATGTGTATTCGTGTGTTCTTGTTTAATTCAGTGCCATGACCTTTTCTTGCTGATTATCTCTTTGTGTTACTGCTGTTTGAATGTTTATTTATTGGCTTACTTTATTGATTGTTCACTTATTGATTTTATACTGCCTTTTCCCGGGCTTGTGATGTTTCCTTGGTTACCTGATTGTGTATTCCCTTGTAATCCTGTGCTAATTTTGGGTTCTTTCCATACTTATGTGATGCTTTCTTTGAATAAGTGATTCTGTATGACCTTTGTAATTTTTGTACCAGTTTTAAATGCTTTCCATATGTATAGGATACTTTCCTTAACCATCTCGGATTCTCTGTGATTGTAATTGAATACGAGATTCTTTCAGTCTATTTTCAAACTAATACCCTAATTGGCTTTATAAGTGCAATGGTACTTCAACTTTCCTTAACTATATACTATGTACTTGGATTTATTTATGTATTATGTGATTCCCTTGACTCTAATTAAGCAAAATCAGTCTTATGAACTGATTGCTTTTCCTTCTTGAACTTGACTCCTTAATTAAAAGAGTCTAGTGTTTAATTGATACTAATTGGTTGTATTTCCATAGCCGTGCACCCTTTACCTTATGATCTACTCGTTTGTAACACTATATATACTCTGTCTTCTCTCTTTGCATAACACACTAAGACACTAATACACACACTAAGACACTGAGATATTGAGATATTGAGGACATTGATATCATAAAACACACTTTATATTTCTTCCATTCTTGCTCTTTACATTGGTTCTTGACTACTCAGTCGGCGAAAAGCCAAGACTGAGTAATCCTTGTTGCTCTCTCTTGCTTCTGTGCACTACTACTTGCTGATGTTCTATTGTTCTGCACACCACTGTTTGCTGCACCATCTCCCTGCATTTTGCTGTGCCATATCCCTTGACTGGCATGTCCCTAACTTAAGTTTACAGTACAATATGTTTCAGTTCTTGCTAACATACTTGTTATTCCTTATATGCTTTATTTTATGGTTCTATTGCCTACCCTGTAATTAGCATGACTATGTGATGTCTTTTTATCATTCTTCTTTTCCCATGTAATTCTCTATAACTGCTTAAGTCCTGTGTAATCAGCATGCCCTTGCTATTTTCCCTTTTCTCTTCGTCTAATATGTCCCATGTTCCTTCTATGATTTTGTGTGAAATTTATGCAACTATCATACTTATTTGTCTATGGGTTAGTTGCTGTTACCTGCTCTCATCCCCTACTTAACCTCCTATGTTGTAAACCTGCCCCTTCATGATACCTGAATGTTATGCAGTCCTGTTTTATTAATCTATGGTGCTTTGTGACAATTATGTGATAAATATGTGAATCTGTGATCCTATTCTACTGCTAATGTGAGAAGTAATTGTCCCCAATTCCCTTATCTTTGTTTGTGTGTGCTCTTTCTTGAGTTCTCTTTCTGTTGGATTAATGGTTGCATTGCCTCTCCTTTTTGCAAACTGTTTTACAAAACTCTTCCATTCTCTGAAGTTATTTTTAAAAAATGCTATTTTAAACTATTTTTTCAAACTCAATACTCTTTAACTTTTCCTTCCTGCACTTCACACTACTCTTAGACCCTCTAGGATCCACCCCCTCAGTGTGAGAAATTCTTAGGAACCTTGAGTTCCCTTTGAACTTTGACACACTGAGGCGGGTAATTCTACACTGCACTTATCTCAACTTTGATAACCGCTGGGTGCTGGTATTGGCCAGGGCCCTTACAAGGACCTTTGGGAGCTTTGCCGCACCCAGGCTGTGTAAGGCTTTGAGGCTCAACAGGGGTGAGGCCGGAAGGTTGGGCCTGTTTGAAGGCTCTCTATAGAATAACTTCTTATTTTTTCTTTCCAATTACTGTAATTCATTTTCTATGGCCTGTAATGATTTGTAAACAAACTATTGGGGTTGGATAATGGATATGGGAGGGGGTGTGCATGTTTAGTGTAATAACGGGTAGAAATCATGATTATAGGATTTATTTCCCTATGTGTGCGATAGTACCCTGCTTAGGACATGCATATCATGTAATAGAAATCCTGTGTATTAGCATGTCTATTATGTTCCTGTCACTTATAAGCCCTGATTAATAACTACAACAAATGATATGATGTATGGCTACTACATTTCATAAGAATTTCATTTAGAAATCATGTCCTTAGGGATCCTTGTGTGCATTAGATGTCATGAACTTTACCTTCAACAGGTTTGTTTCAAGTTATATTTTGCTGAAAACCTAGTTAGCCTGTATATAATCTGATAATCTTGCTAAAACGTGCAAATATAGCATCACCTCCTTTTAAAACCAGACTTAAATACGCATGTTCACCTTTTTAACATAAGTAGGCAATGTATGCGACACCTAGGCAAACCTTATGCCTAATACTCACTAAAACCAAAATAAGTCGCTCAATATTTGGCTGGTCTTAGGGCTAATTAGCCTCTATTGAAATCCTTAAAATCTTGCTGCTTCCACTCTTATTTTCTGAAGTTCATTCCATTTCTTTCTAAAAACTATTGCTCTGTTCTTAATTACTGATTTTTGAAGTTATGCATTCACACTTCTTTTTTACTAAAAGTCCTTTAAACTCTTGGTTCTTGTTCTATTTTGAATTATTGGGTTTTAAACAGAAAGTCACACCTGCTCGGATTACTCTGTTTATTTAAAATCTTGCTTTGCTTCTGACTACTGATTCCCAAAAAGCTATTCAACCTTTTTACTGAATGTTTTCTAAATGTCGCACCCTTTTGATATTATCCATAGACTACTGGATTTTTAATCAATCACTCTCCTCTAAACTGCTATATTTTTAACTGAACTTCTTGTTTATTACTGAGTTTTTTTTTTTTCAAAAAAAGAAATGCTTGAAACCCCATTGCTTTCCAACTCAAACTCCTGTATTCCTTTTAGAGACAATCCTAAAGGTATACATTTTCTTATTCTCAATGCTGATTTCTAGCCCCTGATCCACCTTTAACGGTTGAGTTTTAAATTTACCACATTATTGATAAACTAATTTTCTAAAAGGGTTTAATGAAGTCCTAGGAATCATTGGGTTCTCGAATTCCAACAAACGAACTCTTACTCGATTTACTGATTTTTCAAAAGCTCTCTAAATTGTCATGAACTCCTGAGTCTTGAACGCTATTTTAAATTCCTTCAAATATCTGCGACTGCTATTTTTGAATCTTTCAGCCTTATTTAACTCCCGCTCAGGTTTGAACTCAACTCACTGCTCTTACTACACAAATCTTATTTTTGAACTCTTGTCTTGAGACTTTAATCGTGTATGAGACGTGCCATTTACATATCTATGTGTGGAGGGATGTGTGAGCCTTTCTTTGTCTTTGTATGTTCCCCCATATGTGTAGTCCTACTTGTTTTGTATGTCGCTTAGTATTTTGACCTTTAAACTTAGGGGTTCTGCCTACTTCCTGCCTTGTAGGATTAGCAGTCCTAAACACCCTCCAGGACTTATAGGATGGGACGGGTAATGGCATGCAATAAGCTTTCGTGACCAACACATGCGTTTTAAATAACCTTATGGGGTTGGGAAGGGTAGAATACAAATATGATGACCAGTGCGCTAATTCCACATGTAGCCGCCTCCTCGAGGTGTGACATACCGGGTATTGCATTGAAGTGATCCGTATTACTTTAAACCTAGGGCATTTCTTTTTTTTCAAATGTTTATGTTATTCAAAACCTCTAAAAGATTTTCATACTTGCTTTAAATCCCCTCATTTGTGAACTTTATTTGTTACTTGCTCGCCGTCCAAATTCACAAAACTTATTGGCTGTGACCCACAGTTGTGGATCCTGAGGGGTGCCTAATACCTTCCCTTCGGGATAATTTCAAGCCCTTACCCAGTATTTGGCAACACAAACTAGTTCATGAGTTTCTCAACTCTAGGTGCCCTAACGCACCATAAAAACCGTTAGGTGACGACTCTTCCTTAAACCTCTTCCTTAAGGAGTTGTCTAGAATGTCATCAACCCGATCTCTCCGTACCTAACCCGTGCGATGGAAAAAGGAAACCAGGGAAACAACCAATACTTTTCCAAAATAATTGCCACAAGACTTAACAACAAACTAATAAGCCAAGTAGTCATAGAGACCATAACGAACATAAAACAATTAAGTCATGAATCAATTAAATTGGAAAGGGGGAAAGGATCATGTAAGCAGATGATTTGGTGGTGCATAGATACTCGTCACCTCACCTATACACCACACACATGCAATTTCACATAACAATTAAGTTGGGGATTCCTATTCCCTAGGGTCAAGGTTAAACCAAGTACCTCAAATTCGCAAGCCACTCACTGCTCAATTATAGATTTTCCTTTAGAATCTTTCTCTAATCCGCTTGAATCTAATCATAATCAGATTAATACCATCAACATAGGCTAACGAATAAAATTCCACAATAAAAACTACAAAATATGCCAAAAATCCGAAATCGGCCAAATCAACCTCGGATTCAAGCCTAAGAACTTCTAAACTTCAAAAATTCGCTAACGACGTCGAAACCTACCATACCACGTCCGAATGACCTCAAATTTTGCACACACATAACAAATGACACTACGAACCTACTCCAACTTTCGGAATTCCATTCCGACCCCGATACCTAATTTTCCACTATTGATTAAAATCGCCAAATTTATAACTTTCGCCAATTCAAGTCTAGAACGGAGTCTTAGTTCATAAAATGACCCCTTGGGTCATCACAATATCCACCTATAAAATAAATGTTCGTCCTCGAATGGACATAGAAGATTTCTTGAATTGGCGAACAAGTGTGGATATTTACTCTACATGTCCGACTAGGACTTCCAAGTCGCTGCCTCAACGAGCTGACCTTTCCACTGCACTCGGACTGAAGGATAACTCTTAGACCACAATTGACGAACCTGCCGGTCTAAAATGGCTACCAAATCCTCCTCATAATTCATGTCTTTGTCCAATTGGACAGAGCTGAAATATAACACGTGGGACGGGTCACCATGATATTTGCGGAGCATAGACACGTGGAATACCGGATGAACTGAGGATAACCTTGGAGGCAACACAAGTCTATAAGCTACCTACCCCACTCTATCAAGAATCTCAGACGACCCGATATACCTAGGGCTCAACTTTCCCTTCTTCCCAAACCTCATAACACCCTTCATAGGTGATACCCGAAGAAATACTCTCTCTCAAACCCTAAATGCCACATCACGAACCATACGATCAACATTACTCTTTTGCCTTGACTGAGCTGCACGAAGTCTCTCCTGAATAATCTTGACCTTATCTAAGGCCTCCTGAACTAAGTCTTTACCAAATAATCGAGCCTTTCCCGTCTCAAACCATCCAACTGGCGATCTACGTCGTCTTCCATATAATGCCTCATAAGGAGCCATCTGAATTCTCGACTGATAACTATTATTATAAGCAAACTCCACTAACGTCAAGAACTAATCCCAAGAACCTCTAAAGTCAATAACACAAGCGCGGAGCATATCATGCTCGTCAATATGAGGATGAAATGTTGTATTCAACTTAACCTGTGTACCCAACACACGTTGAAATGCCCTCCAAAAAGTGCGAAGTAAACTGCGTACCTCGATCAGAAATGATAGACACGAGCACACCGCGAAGTCGAACAATCTCTCGAATATATATCTCTGCCAACCTCTCCGAAGTATAAGTACTTGCCACTGGAATGAAGTATGCTGATTTAGTGAGCCTATCCACAATAACCCAAACTGCGTTGAACTTCCTATGAGTCTGTGGGAGTCCAACAATGAGGTCCATAGTGATACGCTCCCACTTCCACTCAGGAATCTCTATCTGCTAAAGCATACCATCGGGTCTCTAATGCTTATATTTTACCTGCTGACAATTTAAGCAACGAGCCACATACGCCAACAATGTCCTTCTTCATCCTTTTCCACCAATAATACTGCCTCAAGTCTTGGTACATTTTGGCTGCACTTGGGTGAATATAATACTTAGAACTGTGAGCCTCCTCAAGGATCAACTCACGAAGGCCATCAACATTAGGCACACAGATACGGCCTTGCATCCTCAAAACACCATCATCTCCAACTGTAACCTGCTTGGCACCACCTTGCCGAACGGTATCCCTAAGGACCATCAAATGCAGGTCATCATCCTGCGGATCTCTGATATGCTCAAGTAAGGAAAACCGAGCGACTGTACAAGCTAGAGCACTGTTGGGCAATATCCAACCTCACGAACTGATTAGCCAAAGTCTGAATATCTGAAGCTAACGATTTCTCACCGACTGGAATGAATGCAAGGTTGCCCATATTCACTGCCTTCCTACTCAATGCAGCGGCCACCACATTGGCCTCCCTGGATGATAAAATATGGTGACATCATAATCTTTCGATAACTCTAACCATCTTCATTGCCTCATATTTAGATCCTTTTTCATGAACAAGCACTGGAGACTATGATGATCTGTGTAAACCTCACACGGCACACCATAAAGATAGTGCCTCCAAATCTTCAATGCGCAAACAATGGATGCCAACTCCAAGTCATGGACAGGATAATTCTTCTCATGAACCTTCAACTGTCGCGACGCATACACAATCACCTTGCCATCTTGCATTAATACTGCACCAAGTCCAATACGAGATGCATCACAATACACCGTGAAAGAACATGAACCTTATGGTGACACCAACACCGGTGTTGAATTCAAGGCTATCTTGAGCTTCTGAAATCTTGCATCACACTCGTCTGACCATTTGAATGGGGCACGTTTCTGAGTCAATTTAGTCATAGGGGCTGATATAGATGAAAACTCCTCCACAAAATGACGGTAGTTGCCCACCAAACCCAAGAAACTCCTGAATTCCGGGGCTGTAGTGGGTCTAGGCCAGTTCTTGACTGCCTCTATTTTCTTAATAGTTGTTCATAGCCAATTACAGAATTATCAAATAGCTTCAGGTTAATAATAATCTACTTTCAAACCTTCACAATACTGATAACGAGATACGATGCTTGAAGACCTCTTAATTATATACCCGAATTAACGTGTCTCATTTAACGCCACATGGGCGGGCACCTGCCTTGTAGGTTAAAGCTCCATAATTATAACACGAATTTGGCAAATTATGCGCAGATAATTTTTATATAAAAAAAATTCCGAATAAACCTAACATGCATGACTCTCTATTAGTACTATAGTACAAATTTTAATTTCACAAGGGAGAATTTAAACACAAGAATTATTCATCATAAGGATCTCGTCCTTAAATAACTTCCACCGCGGCTCGTAGCCCGATTTAAACATATCAAATCATATTAAAATGCGAGGATCTCGCCCTCAATTCTGAATCACAAGTAATATACGTATCGTTCCAATCGAAAAATTCTATTTTCTTCTTTTAAATATTTTTCGTTAAACAAAATTACAACACGCAATGATAGACATAACTATCTCCATAGAATTTCTCAATACAAGTATTCATATAAGTGGATTTCAGAGTTATCAGGCTCACCCGAGAGTGGAGCATATTAGGAGGGCTTTCCTACATATTCATAACTGAATAAAGTGAAGGAAATTATCACTTTATAATAACTAGAGATTGTTCTTGTAATGGCACCATTTGATATAACGACCTCATCCATACCATAGAAAATATATCAACGGGTTGGGTCTCCATCTCTAGGAATTTGACCTCCACCTTCGACATTTCCGACCCCTTTTTCCCTAGCTGGTCATGTAAGCTGAGTTGTAACTGCAATGGGGCACGTAGCCTGAGTGCTATGATGAAATGATTCAGCTGCTCATACCGAGTTTATACCAAATAACTGGATTAACCATTGGAGAAATCTCGTAGCGGTGGTGCATTAAAAGAACTCATTGAAGCACCCCGAGTAATCAGGTATGGGCTGGGCTGGTCGGTTTCCCGAGCCCCTGCCATAATATTTTGTTGTTGCAAAGCAAAATCCACTGAATCTTTTAGAACCTCGAGACCTCTTAGTCTCCTTTGCTTCCTATTTTCCTCATCCCGGACACATTCTAACATCTAAGCAATTTCTACCACTAGCCGAAATGAAGTATCAACTTGCACTAAGTCGTACAAAATTTTACAATCATAATCGAGTCCTTTAATGAGTCTGGGTACTCGCACTCTGGATATATGAACCGAAGTAGGAGTATGACGGCTAACTTATCGAACTTGATGGCATATTATGACACCGTCATAGTGACCTGACGCAAATCGTTCAAATCATATGCATCACACATTATGGAGAGTCCGAGAAACAAACTATTTTTGAAGCATTTATGAGAACTTAGTCAAGTAGTTGGTGTTGCAATGGCTGGTCGCCCTCTTCATAGGCTTACGACAAACACCGGTGGACAATTTAGTCTTTTACTATGCTGACCCAACACTACTGAGCTACCCCAAAACTCGCAACCATGACTTCCACGCTGAGAAGACCTCTGTAGATTTAAATTTGTTTATATAACTCCTTTGGTACTGAGGTATATGGTTATTAAGCAGGCAGACATACCGCAAGTCCCAACTTTATCTCTTGCAAAATCTCAGGCCTTATACATTTCAGGCCAAAACCGATATAACACATGACCCCGCAATCTATTCCTTGATGGTGGACATCCCTACTTGGCATGAAGTCATAGGTCACAATGTCTGATAATACACAATGTTAAATGTAACAGCTCACATAAATCGACCCCGTTGCTTTCACCTTATTCCCATGTTCTGCAATACTTCATAGTAGCGATCAAGAGAATCATGTGGGTCCTCAGAAGAGGTACCACTGAAATGGAGTGGAAATAGTTTGGTAAACTTGTCAAACCTCAATAACGGACTAGTGCATCCTGCAGCACTGGAGTAGCTATAAATCCTTCTGGAACTTGAACTAGTGTCACGCCCCAAAACCAAGGGACACGACCGGCGCTCGACCGGGTAGCCCCAGTCAAGCGGATCTGGATTTCTTTTTCCTTCCCACGTATTACCCTGAAATTTCCGATGTACATTATTCAGTTACAATTAAGACGCATTCTTACAATTTGAAATTAAACCATAGAATCCTGTCGTTACCAACATGTAGTACAATACTTAACAAATATACGTAACACACAATTTTACTTTACGTGGTCTACAAGTCATACTGCCCAAAATACATAAGTACATAACCTACACTTCCTGTCTACGGAGCCTCTAAGAGTACGAAGGAGTTATATAATACTTGCCGGTAACAAAGCTCCGGCTATACCTTACACAAATACCAAAATAAGAATCCGGAAGAAAATGTGGAATGAATGACACTGGTCCCCGAGAGGAGAGGGGCCCACCAAAATAGCTGATAAGACGTAGAGGAGGCACTATTGTCGGTGGGCTGGAGTACCTTCTATAGAACCACCTACAATCATCACAAGAATGTAGCGCCCTTGCCAAAGGGACATCGGTACATTTTAATTGTACTGGTATGTATGAACAATCGTTACTCTAAGTAAACTCAATAATGCACATGCAAGAGACAGACAGAGAGTCACAAAATCACCGCACAAGATATAGAAAGATACACAATGGAAGTTCCACAATTTTCAGTTCATCATAATCACAATCTCAATTCCACCCTTGTCCCTTCTCGCATTTCACCCTTATTTCTTCTGTTACGGCTCGCAACTCGATCCCACCTGACAATCACAATCATTTGTTGTGTTTCTGTTGCGGCGTGCAACCCGATCCCACCTGACAACTGTTGTGGCGTGCAACCCGATCTCACCTGACAACTGTTGTGGCGTGCAACCCGATCCCACCTGACAACTATTGCGGCATGCAACCCGATCCCACCTGACAATCACAATCACGCCCTTATCACTTCTTACGTCTTACCCTTATCTCCCTTGTTGCGGTGCCCAACCCGATCCCACCAAGAAATCACATCTCAAATCAACAAAGGCAAATCACAGTTCAATCACAGAAGATTTCACCAATAAGAATACAGCTTCTTTACATAGCCTTTAGCATATGCATTCATACTCTCAGATTCATTATCCTCCTAGCAACATTTTACATACCATGGTAGTGTGGTGATCAACTAAAGACAGACAAGTAGTACACTTCACGCTTCAACATAATTCGCACAACCAGTTACACATATTCATAACAATACACGTACCGTATTCTCGAACACCACAACTGATTTTACAAATATTAAAGTTAGCCATACATACTTGGAGTCGAGTTTCCCTTTTTTTTGTAATTTCTATTGCAATTCACCGAACCGCCTAGCACCGTCAATCTAGTTCACAATGCAACATATTTACCTTAGAATTAGGAGTCTCGAGTTCATTTGAGAATTTTATCAAACACTATGTGACCCCTTAGATTGACTACACCCTTTTTAGTGAAAGATTACTCTACTTGCTTCCCTTTGCTAGGTTATGGAAGATTATTCACATGCATGCAAGGTCCCAACTTTTCATCCCCAAGAACCAACCTATGTGTGTTTTCTTCTTAGTTAAATCCCTGGAATTTGAGAAAATTGGGTGAAGGCTTACCTCTTATGATGAAGAAGATGACTACTACTTGATTAACTTCCAAGCCTGGGTAGAGATGGAGGACCAATTTGGGGAAGATGAGGACTTCTCTCTCTAGAACCCACTCTTACTTCTCTCTATTTTGTTCAGAAACCAATTAAAATGAAAGGGGGCAGGGGTTAAATGAAACTAGGGTCGGGTATAAGAATTTAGAAAATTGAAAGACCGTGTAAAATATGCTGTCAGGAATGCGATCGCATTCCTGACATGCGGTCCGCAGAATGGCCCCTAGGTGAGCCAAAATTTTGAAACATTCTGCCCGTGTATGCGACCACTATGCGGTCCGCATACACGTTATGCGATCGCATGACACCCCTTCAGCTGGGCAGTGATCTGCCCGTGTATGCGACCACTATGCGGTCTGCATACACGTTATGCGATCGCATTGTGCGTTGCATAACACCCCTTCAGCTGGGAAGTGATCTGCCCGTGTATGCGACCATTATGCGGTCCGCATACACGTTATGCGATCGCATAGTACGTCGCATAACACCCAAATTTCTGGAAAAAATCAAGGTCCGTTTTAAGAATTTCCACCGATATAACAACTCGGGGGCTTATTCGAGCATTATTTTAAACAAGAAATTTTACGGGTCTTTACATTCTCCCTCCTTAAAACTCATTCGTCCTCGAATGAGGATTTTGGAAATCATTTGGTTTTTTTGAAAACATGATATGCAAAATTCCCAATTTACACTAACTCCAGTATTTTCAGAAAATTTCGCCAGAGTCTCCTTTGTATTTAGACCTATCCACCTGTCAGAGAGCCCTCGATACACATTTCCAAGTATCATTACACATTTTTTGTTATCCCTAGAACTGGTATACCATTCATTACCTCAACACTTGCACGTATCCAATTACCATGACAAATACATATAGCTCCTCCTCTTTTCATCACAAATTGGCATAAGATTCAATTAGTGGCACATAACTTTGAGCCATTTCAGTGCGCCCCATACCGTTCAATCACCTCAATAGATCATAGACAATTCTTTTAACCATTACCAATCTACACTACCATTAATCACTTACTTAGCACATTTGTTTCACGAAGCTTTTATTTGCTTTAAAGGTGGCACACCACCTATTTAACAATTTTGTATACAACTTTAGCACGCATTGGAAAGTTACAACAATAAGGCAATTAGGAGAGGAAAGAAGAAAAAATGGGGTGCATTTGCACGAATCTGAGTACAACATCAAATTGATTTGGAACCATAATTCGTACGATCACTACTACACTTGCTCAAACAGATGGGGGTATTTTGCTTTCATTTCTTTCTCTGTTTCCCACGTGGCTTCCTCGACTCGTTGACTTCGCCACAACACTTTAACAGAAGCAATCTCTTTGTTTCTCAATCTACGGACTTGCCTATCAAGAATAGCAACCGGAGCCTCTTCGTATGATAGCTCTTCATTAACCTCAATAGTCCCAACTGGCACGATGGAGGATGGAGCTCCAATCACTTTCTTCAACATAGACACATGGAACACTGGGTGCACTAATGACATTTCATGGGGCAATTCTAACCTATAAGCAACCCGTCCTATCCTTTGGGCAATTCGATATGGCCCGACATACCTAGGGCTCAACTTACCTTTCTTCCCAAACCGCATCACTTCCTTCATGGGGGACACCTTTAAGAACACCCAATCATCTACCTGGAACTCCAATTCTCTTCGACGAACGTCTGCATAGGATTTCTGATGACTCTGAGCAGTTTTCATCCTCTATTGAATGACTCTAACTTGTTCCATAGCTTGGTGCACAAGATCTGGTCCTAACAATTCTGCTTCACCAACCTCGAACAATCCGATCGGAGATCTACACCTCCTTCCGTACAATGCCTCAAACGGGGCCATTCGGATACTAGCATGGAAGCTGTTATTATAAGCAAACTCGACAAGCGGAAAATGATCATCCCAATTACCCTTGAAGTCTAAAACACAAGCCCGTAGCATATCCTCGAGCGTCTGAATAGTCCGCTCTGCCTGACCAACAGTTTGTGGATGGAAAGTCGTGCTAAGATTTACCTGAGTACCCAAACCTTGCTGAAATTTCCGCCAAAAATTAGCTGTAAACTGGGCCCCTCGATCTGAGATAATAGAAACTGGAGTGCCATGAAGTCTAACTATCTCCTTGATGTACAATTGGGAATACCGTTCCGCTGTGTCGGTGGACTTGATTGGAAAAAAGTGAGCTGATTTCGTGAGTCGATCCACTATCACCCAAATCGAGTCGAACTTGCGCTGAGTGCGAGGTAACCCTACCACGAAATCCATATTAATCATTTCCCACTTCCACGTCGGTATTTCCACAAGCTGGGTTAACCCACCGGTCCTCTGATGCTCGGCCTTCACCTGTTGACAATTCGAACATTTGGATGCATGGTACACCACATCCCTCTTCATACCGCTCCACCAATAAATTTCCTGGAGATCATGATACATTTTCGTAGAACCTGGGTGCACAGAATACCGGGAGCTATGAGCCTCTGCCATTACCCTTCCCCAAAGATTATATACATTTGGAACACATAGCCTACCTTGACATCGCAACACTCCATCATTGCTGCCGAGTGAAAGTGCCGAAATCTTGCCCTTCAGAACTGCCTCCTTCAGCTGTGCCAATGCTGGATCAATAAATTGCTTCTCCTTGACTTCCGCTACAAGTGACGATTCTGCCCCATTATGCACCATAACCTCCCCTTCGCCTGAGGTCGAAAGACAAACCCCCAAACTGGCCAATTGATAAACCTCCTGAGCCAAGGGTCTCTGGTCCGCTTCCAAATGAGCTAAACTACCATAGACTTCCGACTGAGAGCGTCGGCCACCACATTCGCCTTTCCTGGATGGTACAATATGTTCATATCATAATCCTTAAGCAATTCTAACCACCTCCGCTGCCTTAGATTCAGTTCCTTCTGCTTGAATAAATACTGAAGACTCTTGTGGTCTGAGAACACATCCACGTGGACTCCATAAAGATAATGCCGCCAAATTTGTAATGCAAACACCACAGCCGCGAGCTCCAAATCATGCGTCGGATATTCTTCTCGTGATTCTTGAGTTGCCTTGAAGCATACGCTATGAACTTTCCACGTTGCATCAACACACACCCCAAACCAACCCTTGAAGCATCACAATAAACCACAAATCCCTCTATACCTTCTGGCAAGGTCAATACCGGTGCCGAAGTCAATCTCGATTTCAATTCCTGAAAACTTTTCTCACAAGCATCGGACCACTGGAACCTCACTGCTTTCTGCGTCAATTTAGTCAATGGGGAGGCGAGGGTAGAGAATCCATCCACAAACCTCCGATAATACCTAGCTAGACCCAAGAAACTGCGAACCTCCGTCGGGGTCGTTGGTCTAGGCCAATCTTTTACTGCTGCGATATTCTGGGGATCAACCTGAATCCCTTCTGTGGAAACAACATGACCCAAAAATGCGACTTATTCTAGCCAAAACTCACATTTCAACAATTTAGCATACATGTGGTGATGACGAAGAGTCTGTAGGAATGCTCTAAGGTGATTAGCATGATCTTCCCGACTCCGCGAGTAGACAAGGATGTCATCAATAAAAACAATCACGAAGGAGTCTAGAAATGGCTTGAAAATCCGATTCATAAGATCCATAAAAGCTGCTGGAGCATTGGTCAGCCCAAAGGACATTACCAGAAATTCAAAATGACCATAACGAGTCCTGAAGGCGGTCTTAGGAATATCCTGCTCCCTGATCTTCAACTGATGATACCCAGACCGTAAATCAATTTTGGAGAAGAACCTCGCACCTTGCAATTGATCAAACAAATCATCTATTCGAGGCAATGGATACTTGTTTTTTATAGTGACTTCGTTGAGCTGCCGATAATCAATACACATCCGAAGCGACCCATCCTTCTTTCTAACAAAAAGAACCGGAGCACCCCACGGCGACACACTCGGCCGGATGAACCCCTTATCAAGTAAATCCTTCAACTACTCCTTTAAATCCCTTAACTCTGGTGGCGCCATCCTGTATGGTGGGATAGATATTGGCTGTGTATCTGGTAGTACATCGATCCCAAAATCAATCTCTCTATCTGGCAGAATCCCTGAAAGCTCGTCCGGAAATACTTCAAGAAACTCATTCACAACTGACACGGACTCGGGGGTCGACACTTTTGAAGCGGTGTCCGCGATACGGACTAACTGATAGATACACCCCTTCTTAATCATCTTCGAGGCCTTAAGGCAGGAGATAAAACTACCTTTCGGAACCACACCATTCCCCTTCCACTCAATAATCGGCTCGTTAAGAAACTCGAGTCTCATGACTTTTGTTCGGCAGTCGAGCTTAGCAAAGCACGAATAAAGCCAGTCCATTCCCATGATAATATCAAAATCTACCATCTCAAGCTCAATAAGATTGGCCGTGGTAACGTGACCACATACCGTGAAAACACAATTCTTATAGACTTGTGCTGCTGTAATAGAATCACCAATCGGAATTGATACAGAGAACGGCTCATGAAGCTGTTCGGGTTCTATCCCAAAACTTGAAGCAATAAACGGGGTAACATAAGACAAGGAGGACCCCAGATCAATAAGAGCATAACAATCAAGTGCTTGAACATTCAGAATACATGTGACAACATCTGGAGAAGCCTCCGCATTGTGGCGACCACTCAAAGCATAGAATCGGCTGGGTCCGCCTCTACCACAAGCCCCACCCCTAATTACACCACGTCCTGCTGGAGCTGGAGGACGACACACTGAAGATTTGGCGGCTGAAGAACCGGATGACTGGGCAAACCCCCTACCCATGCCCTGGCTGGGCGCACGACAATCCCGCTGAAGATGACCCCTCACCCCACACCTGTAGCATATCGGGTGATCCAAATAACAGCCCTCAGTATGGAACCCTCCGTACTGAGGGCACAGAGCCCTCCCCTTCTGCTGGAACCTTCCTCCGGGACGACCTGACTAATGGGGTCTCCTGCTGTCGGATTGTGATCTCCAATGGCTATTCGGCTGATAACGGTGCACGGATGGCGGTGCACTGGCAAAAGACTGTGCATAAAACTGGGGTGGCCCTGATGGTCCCCTCCCCTGAACTGGTCTCCCCCCCTGAAACTGCGCTCCCTGAGTGACTCACCGACCGGGCCCTGCTGCAACTCTGTCTGTCTACCCGTATCTTCAAATTTCTAACCTCCGTAGCCTGGGCGAATCCCACAATCTTCTCATAATTCATGTCCGAGTGCAAAGCCGCTGTAGCAGCCTCATTCACAACCAAAGGACTGAGACCCTGAACAAATCATCGAACTCGAGCATCCATGGTCGACATCAACTGGGGAGAATACTTGGAGAACCTTACGAACTCCATGTGGTACTCCCAAACACTCATACTGCCCTGCTTGAGGACCTCAAACTCAGTAGCACGGGCTGCCACAGTCTCGGCATGAAAAAAGTGATCCATGAACGCATCCACGAACTCGCTCCATCTAGCCGGAGGACTTCCCTCTCCACGGGAACCCTCCCACATCTCGAACCACGAATATGCTACTCCCCTCAGCTTGTACGAAGCTAACTCAACCCCCTCTGTCCCTGTAGCCTTCATCACCCGAAGGGTCTTGCACATCTCATCAATAAAATCCTGTGGATCGGCCTCTGGATTCATACCTAAGAACTCTGGAGGGGCCAACCGCAGAAACAGGTTGACTTTGGAGCCGGCGGAATCTCCCGGTCCGCTGGAGGGCGCAGGGGTAGCATGAGATCTTTGGACCTGAGAGTCCACCAACTGAGTTAACATATGAATAGCTCCTCTGAGGTCCCCCTCGGACGTACCGGGACCGGAAGCTGGAACCGTAGAGGGATTAGGAATATCAGCGGGAGGGATTGCAGCACCCTCCGCCACCGCAGAAACATGAATGCTTTGATCCGGAATAGAAGGGTCCGGCAAATTCAAGGTCGGGGAGTCACTCTCACCCGCACTACCAGGTACATGATTCACAACCACACTTGGGGTGGCAATGGCCTCAAGGCCGAGTCAAGCTCTCTTCTTTGGTGCCATTACTAAATTTTTTTGGAACAAAGCACGAATTAGACAAGGACATTTTCACTCTCCACCTCACCTCACGATATAGAATAACAATGAAAAGAGTAATTTCCTAAATGTACGTGTAGCCCCCTAATTATAGATGTGGTCGACAACACACCGATAAGAAGGTCTCTACTAGACACGCCTCCGAGACATCCTCGGACTCTTTTAAAACCTTAGGATCTGATACCAAGTTTGTCACGCCCCAAAACCAAGGGACACGACCGACACTCGACCGGGTAGCCCCAATCAAGCGGACCTGGATTTCATTTTCCTTCCCACGTATTACCCCGAAATTTCCGATGTACATTATTCAGTTACAATTAATACGCATTCTTACAATTTGAAATTAAACCATAGAATTCTGTCATTACCAACATGTAGTACAATACATACAAAATATACGTAACACACAGTTTTACTTTACGTGGTCTACAAGTCATACTGCCCAAAATACATAAGTACATAACCCACACTTCCTGTCTACGGAGCCTCTAAGAGTACGAAGGAGTTATATAATACTTGCCGGTAACAAGGCTCCAGCTATACCTTAGACAAATACCAAAATAAGAATCCGAAAGAAAATGTGGCAAGAACCACACTGGGCCCCGAGAGGAGAGGGGCTCACCAAAACAGCTGATAGGACGTAGAGGAGGCACTACTGTTGGTGGGCTGGAGCACTTGCTATAGAACCACCTACAATCATCACAAGAATGTAGCGCCCCCGGCAAAGAGACGTCAGTACATTTGAATGGTACTGGTATGTATGAATAAACTTTACTCTAAGTAAACTCAATAATGCACAAGCGAGACAGACAGAGAGTCACACAATCACCGCACAAGACATAGAAAAATACACAATGGAAGTTCCACAATTTTCACTTCATCATAATCACAATCTCAATTCGACCCTTGTTCCTTCTCGCATTTCACCCTTATTTATTCTGTTGCGGCACACAACCCGATCCCACCTGACAATCACAATCATTTGTTGTGTTCTTATTGCGGCGTGCAACCCGATCCCACCTGACAACTGTTGCGGCATGCAACCCGATCCCACCTGACAACTATTGCGGCGTGCAACCCGATCCCACCTGACAACTGTTGCGGCATGCAACCCGATCCCACCTGACAACTATTGCGGCGTGCAACCCGATCCCACCTGACAACTGTTGCGGCATGCAACCCGATCCCACCTGACAACTATTGCGGCGTGCAACCCGATCCCACCTGACAACTGTTGCGGCATGCAACCCGATCCCACCTGACAACTATTGCGGCGTGCAACCCGATCCCACCTGACAATTGTTGCGGTGTGCAACCCGATCCCACCTGACAATCACAGTCATACCCTTATCACTTCTCACGTCTCACCCTTATCTCCCCTGTTGCGGCGCGCAACCTGATCCCACCAAGCAATCACATCTCATATCAACGAAGGCAAATCACAGTTCAATTACAGAAGATTTCAGCAATAAGAATACAACTTCATTACATAGCCTTTAGCATATACATTCATACTCTCAGATTCATTATCCTCGTAGCACCGTTTTACATAGCATGGTAGTGTGCTGATAAACTAAAGACAGACAAGTAGTACACTTCACGCTTCAACATAATTTGGACAACCAGTTACACATATTCATAACAATACATGTACCGTATGGTCGAACACCACAAGTGATTTTACAAATATTAAAGTTAGCCAAACATACTTGGAGTCGAGTTTCCTTTTTTTTTAAATTTCTATTGCAATTAACCGAACCGCCTAGCACCGTCAATCTAGTTCACAATGCAACATATTTACCTTAGAATTAGGAGTCCCGAGTTCATTTGAGCAATTTATCAAACACTATGTGATCCCTTAGATTGACTACACCCTTTTTAGTGAAAGATTACTCTACTTGCTTCCCTTTGCTAGGTTATGGAAGATTATTCACATGCATGCATGTTTCCAACTTTTCATCCCCAAGAACCAACCTATGTGTGTTTTATTCTTAGTTAAATCCCTGGAATTTGAGAAAATAGGGTGAAGTATTACCTCTTATGATTAAGAAGATGACTACTACTTGATAAACATCCAAGCCTGGGTAGAGATGGAGGACCAATTTGGGGAAGATGAGGACTTCTCTCTCTAGAACCCATTCTCACTTCTCTCTATTTTGTTCAGAAACCAGTTAAAATGAAAGGGGGCAGGGGTTAAATGAAACTGGGGCCGGGTATAAAAATTTAGAAAATTAAAAGGCCGTGTCAAATCGCATATTGGACCGTAGAATGGCCCCCAGGTGAGCCAAAATTTGGAAACATGCTGCCCGTGTACGCGACCATTATGCGGTCTGCATACACGTTATGTGATCGCATTGTGCATCACATGACACCCCTTCAGCTGGGCAGTGATTTGCCCGTGTATGCGACCACTATGCGGTCCGCATACACGTTATGTGATCGCATTGTGCGTCGCATAACACCCCTTCAGCTAGGCAGTGATTTGCCCGTGTATGCGACCACTATGCGGTCCGCATACACGTTATGTGATCGCATTGTGCGTCGCATAACACCCCTTCAGCTAGGCAGTGATTTGCCCGTGTATGCGACCACTATGCAGTCCGCATACACGTTATGCGATCGCATAGTGCGTCGTATAACACCAAAATTTCTGGAAAAATTAAGTTCTTTCAAGTCCCGGGGTACTTTTACAAAATCAAGGTCCGTTTTAAGAATTTCCACCGATATAACAACTCGGAGGTTTATTCGGGCATTATTTTAAACAAGAAATTTTACGGGTCTTTACAACTAGTCCAACATGTACCGATTGAGCTAGAACCCCCGCTTCTAGCTCCACTAGAGGATCTACCATAAGTGTTGATGTTCGAGCTCTAGACTGAGCTCGGCCTCTTCCTCTTTCCCTAATTGTAGCTATCATTGGGGTTCCATTTCTTGTCCGGTTGTAGACGCATTGCGTGTTATCGAGATTTTCGAGAGGACAAGAATAGAAGAGTTCAATCATTAGTGAATGAATAAATTCGCACGATAGAGTAGAATAGACGTGAAATTGTTCCTAACTCGATAGCCTCTAAAAGATAAGTACAGACGTCCCCATACCGATCCTTCAGACTCTACCAAGTTTACTCGTGAGTTGTGAGACCTAAGCAACCTAGTGCTCTGATACCAACTTGTCACTGTATTGGTAAAAAAGAGCTTCACACATGTAATAACTGTTATGACTCAGCAATCTACGCGGAACAATGAAAACATGACAACTGGACGGAACTTAATGGAGAGTACGAGAAAAAAAGGCACGAAATAGCATACCCACAGGAGAATCCGGTACGAGAATCTTAACCTAATTAAGGAGATGAAGAAGCACGGGCAAGATGTATCCAGGAAAAATAAAGGAGATTCGGAGATCTTCAATTAATGAGCCAAACGTTACATAACCTTCACGCAACAATTACGGTTAATCATTGTAACGTTACATTAATGCCATTATTAGTCATTAATGCTCAATTACTGAAAAGGGCAGACATTATATTAAGAAATTCCCTATCTAAGGGAGTAAAATATAACTTGTAAGGACACATTCGAACTACTATTGCAATGCACTTACTTTTTGTGCATCTTACTGCTTTCCAATTACAAATTTACTTGCAATTATTAGCTTATTCTCTGGTTATCAGAAACCCGTGTTCTTCCTAAAATAACTTTGGCAAAGAATCCAATTCTTTGGTTAAACAAATTGGTTCCGTTACCGGGGAAACTGATAATCTTTGTTTACTTTCAACTTACATTCTTTGAATTATGTCGAACGCCAATGACAATAATCAACAGAGAATTGGAACTCCAGTTCCATCACCTTCAGGAACCCCACAGGGCTCAAGAGAGAATTCCCCAGACAGATCCACGGCTCAAAACAATAATAACAACGCAAAAGAACAAACAGGAGAACAAGATCAGGTGAAGCAAATGGTTGGTGAATACGCGACTCAAGCTTTACAAGCTTTTATGAGAGGATTACCAGCTGCATCACCTGCGCCAACTCCTAACAACACCGCAACTATCGAAAACCCACAATATGGGATAGCAAACGTAGGAAGTGGAGGCGCTCTAAATGATTCCCTTGAAGTGAAACCAGGTATGTCCAATAACCCAGAGTTACAATCTTTATTACTAACCTTACAGAAATAGGTGAAGGAACAAAACGATCGTATTGAGCAAATCCGTGGAGTACCACCTGTCATTAAAGGCACTGATGTTGATAGATATTCTCAACAACCTTGGAAGCCAAGTGCAGCACCCTTGCCTATCCCTAAGAAGTTCAAAATGCATGACATTCCCAAGTATGATGGGACAACCGATCCTCGTGATCATGTAACTGCTTTTACCACCGGAGTAAAAGGTAACGACATGACTAAACAAGAAATTGAGTCGGTCCTAGTCAAGAAGTTAGGAGAAACACTCAGCAAAGGAGCACTAACATGGTATTCCCTTTTACCCGAAAATTCTATTGAATCTTTTGCTGAGCTTGCAGATTCTTTTATAAAAGCGCATTCCGGTGCGCAAAAAGTCGAAAAAAGAATGGAAGACATATTCAAAATAAAACAAGGAGATGCGAAGTTGCTTCGTGAATTTGTAGACAGGTTTCAACGAGAAAGAATGTTGCTACCAAGGGTACCTGACAAGGGCAACCATGGCATTTGAAAGTAAATTAAATGATAGGAGTTCTGAAGCCACGAGGAGACTCAAGGAAATCTTGAGAGAATTCCCAGCCACAACATGGAACGACGTTTATAACAGGTATAGTACTAAGCTACGAATAGAAGAAGAGACCATTGCTCAATCACAAGCTGAAGATCAGACCAGTTCCAAACTCTCCGAGCAAGAAAAAAGGACAGGTAAAAAGAGGTACGACCCTTATATGGGACCTTCAGAACGAGAAAATCGTCATAGATTTGAAAACGTCCGGTCAGAATATAGACCATCAAACAGAGATACGGGCTCATCCTCATCAAGATCCAGAAAGGATCGCAACTTCAATGTAAGTACTTCTGAACTAATCACAATACTGAGAAATATGGGCGATAAAGTCCGATGTCCCAAAGAAATGAGGTCAAACCCAAATAGAAGGAATCCAGACTTCTGGTGTGAATTCCATAACGATCATGGACACAGAACTCCGGATTGCAGATTTTTGCAAGGTGAGGTAGAAAAATTATTAAAACAGGGCTATATAACAAAATTGTTTAGTGAAAAAGGTAAGCATGCATATATGAAGAACAGGCAGGAGCCCCCAAAACCACCATCTCCAAAAGGAACGGTCAACGTGATACATGGAGGTGAGGAGGTGAATGGAGTAATCTGCAAAAGAACCACAAAATTCACAATTACACACGGGAAGCAGTTTCGTGAAGACTTGGAAGTAGACAGTATATCTTTCGATGATGCAGATATCAACGAATTAATGCTTCCACACAACAACGCACTGGTAATATCCCTACTTATACATGATACTAACGTAAAAAGAGTGTTGATCGATCCAGGTAGCTCAGTCAACATCATTTTGTCGAGAGTTGTGGAAGAAATGCTAATGTAGGATCATGTAATCCTAAAGCTCGAGCCTTATCTGGGTTTGACAACTCTACGGTCATAACAAAAAGGGAAATTGAACTTAGCACCTATGCTGAGAGAGTAATCAAAAATACTAGATTCCAAGTCATTGATACTGACATGGCCTATAACGTAATCATGGGAAGACCATGGATCCATAACATGAAAGTTGTTCCATCTACCTTACATCAGGTAATTAAATTCCCTTTCCAAATGGGGAATTCAACAGATTCGAGGCGATCAGCAAACCTCAAGGAATATAAATTTCGTAGCATACTCTAACAAAAATGAAGAAACGGAGAAATCAAAAGATGAAAGGTTCGTTCAAACAGGTACGGAAACAACTGTTAATCAGACATGTACAGTACAAACTGTTGTCCGAATAGGTGCGGGAGAAGGTAACCACGAGAAGGTGAACCAAGTCACCTCAAAAGAAGTATAAAAACATGCAGACATGGATTCCAGACCTGATGTCATTCAGGAACCAGAAGAGGATGAGCATATCAAAACGACTACGGAGGAACTCGAAGTTGTTCCACTGTTTGAGCTGAATCACGAACAAAAAGTCCACATAGGCACGAGGCTAAGCCCCAACAGAAGAGGCAAGTTAATTTAATATTGAAAGGCTAACGCATATTGCTTTGTTTAGTCCCATTCAGACATGACAGGTAGTCATCCGGAAGTGATGACTCATAAATTAAATGAAGATCCATCCTTCGTGCATATTAAGCAAAAGAAAAGAAAGCAAGGACCATTAAAGAACCAAGTGATCGACAAAAAAGGGGACTTACTGTTACAAGGTCATGCCTTTTGGCCTGAAAAATGCTGGAGCCACGTATCAAAGGCTGGTGACCAAGATGTTCCAAGAACATCTGGGGAAAACGATGGAGGTATACATTGATGACATTGATTGGCACATATGAAAATTCTTGATGATTAAGCCAGTTACGGTGATCAAGGAAAACATGACAACTGGACATGACTCTATAAGGAGGTGCGAGGCAAAGAGGCACGACATTATATACCCACGAGGTAATCAACTACGGGAAACTCAACTTGATTGAGACAAGGAAGAGACACAGTTAGAATGAATCCGGACAGAGCTACGGGCAGATTCAAAGATCTTCAATTAATGATCCACACGTTACACGACCTTCACGCAACAGTTACAGTTATTCTTTGTAACGTTATATTAATGTAATAATTATTCATTAATGTGTTATCATTGCAAGAGGTAGACGTTATACTAAAGAATTCCCTATATAAGGGAATATAAGTTAACTTGTAAGACACATCCGAACTACGAATACAATACACTATACTTTTCTGTGCATCATATTATTGTCTATTTACTTACTCATTCGTAATTATCATTATTTCTTGTTTATCAGAAACCCGTGTTCGTCCTAAAAATAGCTTTAGTCAAGGGATCTAATTCTTTGGTTAAACAAATTGGTTCCCTTACTGGGAATCCGATAATCTTTGTTTACTTTTCAAACGATATCCTCTGAACTATGTTGAACTCCAACGACAATAGCCAACAAAGAGATGGGACTCCATCACCCCCTAGATCCCCAGGAGGTTCAAGGGAACAATCCCAAGAAATATCTAACAACAACAACAACAACAACGTTAATGATAATGATCAAACGGTAGAGCAAGATCAAGTAAAGCAAATGATTGCAGACTATGTGGGCCAGACTCTACAAGAATTCGCAAGGGGATTACCAGTGGCATCACCTGCGTCACTGAAACCACCTCCCAATAATACAATCACCGTGGAAAATCCCCAATCTGGGTTGGTAAACTCAGCAAGGGAAGACACTCCTAATGAATCTCGCAAATCGAGACCAGGTATGATTAATAACTCTGAATTACAAAATTTATTACTAACATTGCAGAAATAGGTGAAGGAAAAAACGATCGTATCGAGAAAATTCCTTGAGTACCACCTATTATCAAAGGCATTGATGTTGATAGATATTCTCAACAACCTTGGAAACCAAGCGCATCATCCTTGCCTATATCCAAGAAGTTCAAAATGCCTGATGTTTCCAAGTATGATGGGACAACTGACCCACGCGACCATGTGATTACTTTTACCACTAGAGTAAAAGGCAACGACTTAACAAAACAAGAGATTGAGTCAATCCTAGTCAAAATATTTGGAGAAACACTTACCAAAGGAGCATTAACCTGGTATTTTCTTCTCCCTGAAAACTCTATTAATTCTTTTGATGAGCTTGCAGATTATTTTATAAAAGCATACTTTGGTGCAAAAAAAGTCGAGAAAAGGATGGAAGACATATTCAAAATAAAACAAGGAGACACAGAACTACTCCGTGAATTTGTAGACAGGTTCTAGCAAGAAAGAATGGTACTACCACGGGTGCCTGATATTTGGGCAGCCATGGCATTCGCGAGCAATCTAAATGAAAAAAGCTCATAAGCTACGAGAAGACTCAAGGAAAGCTTGAGGGAATTCCCAGCTACAACATATAATGATGTTTATAACAGGTATAGTACTAAACTTCGGATAGAGGAAGATACCATTGCTCGTTCGAAAGATGAAGATCATACCAGATCCAGACGCTTTGAATCAGATAGGAGATCAGTTAAAAATAGGTACGATCCTTATATGGGACCCTCTGGACGTGAAACGCGTCCCAGGTTCGAAAACACTAGGTCAGAATATAGACCACCCAGCAGAGATGCGGGCTCATCTTCATCTAGATCCAGAAAGGATCGAGATGAACGACCTAGGGGCAATGCACGAATTGGGAATCACACCTTCAAAGTAAGTACCCCCGAACTAATTTCAATATTAAGAAATATGGGAGATAATGTTAGATGGAAAAAAGAAATGCGGTCCAACCCAAGTAAAAGTAACCCAGATTTCTGGTGTGAATTTCACAACGATCATGGACACAGGACTGCAGATTGCAGATTTTGTCAAGGTGAAATAGAGCAATTATTGAAACAGGGCTACTTAACATAATTGTGTAGTGATAAAGGAAAGCAGGCATACATGAAGAACAAGCAGGAACACCCGAAACCACCGTCTCCAAAAAGAACTGTCAACGTGATACACGTAGGAGAAGAAGTGAACATAGTGGTTTGCAAAACAGCCACGAAGTTTATAATTACACACGGAAAGAGGATTCGAGAAAACCCGGACCAGATAATATAACCTTTGATGATGTATATTTTGGTAGACTAATGCTCCCCCACAATGATGCTCTGCTAATATCCTTACTCATTCATGATACTAACATTAAAAGAGTGTTGATTGATCCATGTAGTTAGTCAAAATCATTTTTCTAAGAGTCGTGGAAGAAATGCTCTTGGGAAATCAGGTGATCCCAAAGGCACGAGCCATATCAGGGTTCGATAACTCTACGGTTATAACCAAAGGAGAAATTGAACTTAGCACTTATGCAGAAAGAGTAATCAAAAACACCAAATTCAAAGTCATCGATACTGACATGGCTTATAACGTAATTATGGGAAGGCCATGGATCCACGACATGAAAGCAGTACCATCTACATTACATCAGGTAATTAAATTCCTTTCTGAATGGGGAATCCAACAAATCAGGGGTGATTAGAAAACCTCTAGGAATATAAATTCTGTGGTACATTATAACAAAAAAGTAGAAACAGAAGAATCAAAAGGTTGGGAAATATCCCAGGTAGAAGTTTCCAACCAAACATATATGGAAGCAATTACTACCCAAACATGTACGGAAGAAGCAATTGTTCGAACAGGTATGGAAGAAGATAGTCAAGAGATGGTAAACCAAGTTACCACAGAAGATGAATCAAATCACATGGATGTAGATTCCAGACCAGATGTCATTCAAGAACCAGAAGAAGATGAGCACATCAAAACAACAACGAAAGAGCTCGAATCTATTCCACTATTAGAACAAAAACCTGAACAGAAAGTGCATATAGGCACGAGGCTGAGCCCCAGTCAAAGAGGTAAGTTGATTAATTATTTAAAGGCTAACGCAAATTGCTTTGCGTGGTCCCATTCAGATATGACAGGTATCCCACCAGAAGTGATGACTCATAAACTAAATGAAGATACATCCTTCGTACCTGTTAAGCAGAAGAAAAGAAAGCAAGGACCATTTAAGAACCAAGTGATTGACGAAGAGGTACAAAAACTCTTGAAAATTGGTTCAATACGTGAGGTAACGTACCCTAACTGGTTAGATAATATTGTGGTAGTACCTAAAAAGAATGGTAAATAAATCATGCCCCAAGGATTCATTCTCATTACCACATATAGATCAAATGATTGATGCCACTGCAAGTCATGAATTGTTAAGCTTTCTAGATGCGTATTCCGATTACAATCAGATTAAAATGGACCCCTCAGACGAGGAAACAAACTTCTTTTATTACAAACAGGGAGACTTACTGTTACAAAGTTATGCCATTTGGCTTGAAAAATGACGGAGCCACGTACCAGAGGTTAGATATTCCAAGAACATCTGGGGAAGACGATGGAAGTTTACATCGATGACATGCTGGTAAAATCAACACATGCGGAAGACCATTTCCAGCACCTCTCTATTACCTTTGAAATTTTACGCAGATATAATATGAAATTGAATCCAGAAAAATGCACTTTTGGTGTGGAGTCAGGTAAATTTTTGGGTTTCCTTGTATCAAATAGAGGAATAGAGGTAAATCCTGCTCAAATTAAAGCTATAGAAGAAATACCTGATATACTTACGAACAAAAAAGAAGTTCAAAGACTAACGGGAAGAATTGCAGCCTTAGAAAGATGTATTTCTAGGTCTTCCGAAAAAACGTTTTAAATGCTTTTCAGTTCTCAAAAAGCAAAATCAGTTCGAATGGACTGAAGAATGGCAACGGGCTCTCAAATATCTAAAGGCTTATCTATCAAAAACCCCGTTGCTATCAAAGCCAAAGGAGGGGGAGAAGCTGTACGTCTATTTTGTCGTCGCAGAAATTGTTGTACGTGCAGTATTGGTAAGGGAAGATAAAGGTAAGCAATCTCATATTTATTAAGTAAGCAAGACATTACTAGATGCTGAAACTAGATACCCACATCTGGAAAAAATTAGTCGTAGCTCTAGTCACGACATCTAGAAAGTTGAGGAATGTTATCCAATCACTGTTGTGACCTCTTATCCGTTGAGAAATATATTGCATAAACAAGAACTATTAGGAAGGTTATCTAAGTGGGCCATAGAATCGAGCGAGCATTACATAATACATCAGCCTAGGACTGCAATAAAGTCTCAAATTTTAGCTGATTTTGTCGCTGATTTTAATAATAGCGTTGTCCCTGAAGTGGAAAAAGAATTACAACTCTTTAACGGTGTTAATATGAGTCTATGGACCCTATTTACCGATGGTTCTTCCAATATAAAAGGTGCCGGCTTAGGCATAGTCTTAATATCACCCATGAGTGAAAAGACACGACAAGCTATCAAATGTTATTGTATAACTAACAATGAAGCAGAGTATGAAGCTGTCATTGCAGGAATAGAACTGGAACGAGAACTCTCAGTACAGCACATCGTAATCAAGAGCGACTCCCAACTAGTGGTAAATAAGATGCAGGGGACTTATATCGCTCGGGAGACTCGTATGCAACAGTATCTAGAAAAGGCACGAGATCTCGTGAGGCAATTCAAAACGTGAAAGGTTATACAAATACTTAGAGAGGAAAATGCGGAAGCAGACGCATTGGCTAACCGCGCAGCAGCCACGGAAGTTACAAAGAAAGACAATGCAATTGTCGTCCATCTATTTCATTCAGCAATAGACCAGGACAAAAATGAGGTAACTTTCAACAATTTAACCTCGGATTGGAGAAACGACATTTTAAGTTTTTTGAACAATGGCACCGTACCTGATGACGAAAAAGCAGCTTAAGCACTTCGCTGAAAAGCAGCCCGGTACTGCCTCATTCGCAACATATTATATCGCAAGATTTTCGGAGGTCCCCTAGCTAAATGCCTGGAAACTAATCAAACAGAGTTCGTGATGAGAGAACTCCATGAAGGACACTGTGGAAATCATGCAGGGGCGAGATCCTTGGTCAAAACCCTTATCAGAGTTGGGTACTATTGGCCTAATATGGAAGAAGAGGCTGAGAGCTTCGTATCCAATTGCGATAAATGCCAACGGTTTGCAAATAACATGCATCGACCAGCGGAACTATTACATCCTATAATATCACCGTGGCCATTCATGAAGTGGGGCATGGATATTGTAGGACCCCTCCCCGCAGCTAAAGGAAAGGTACGGTTCTTACTCATGCTAACCGACTATTTTACAAAATGGGTAGAGGCAGAAGCTTTCAAACAGGTGCGAGAAAAGGAAGTGAAAAGCTTCTTATGGCAAAACATAATATGCTGCTTTGGAATACCTAAGGAGATCGTGTGTGATAATGGACCGATATTCATAGGCACGCAAATCACAGAATTCTTCGAAAGCTTGCAAATCAAATGGATTACTTCAACGCCATATCACCCCGTGGCTAATGGTCAAGATGAATCAACAAATAAAGTCATCATCAATAACCTAAAGAAACGGCTAGATAAAGCCAAAGGAAATTGGCCTGATGAGTTACCAGCGGTACTATGGGCCTACAGAATAACTTCAAAAATAGCCACGGGAGAGACTCTGTTCATATTTGTCTATCGCTCAGAAGCCTTAATACCTGTGGAGATTGGCGAACCAAGCATAAGGTTTACAACAACCATGGAGGATGCAAACAACGATGAATTGAGGACTAATCTGGACCTGCTCGAACAAAGAAGAGAAGCAGCACTAATACGGATGGTAGCTCAAAAGCAAATCATAGAGCGTTATTACAACCGTAAAGCTCATCTCAGATACTTCAAGATTGGGGACTTCGTCCTCAAAAAAGTCTTTCAATCAACCAAAGAAGCTGGTATGGGAAAATTAAGTACAAACTGGGAAGGACCCTACAAAGTCCAAGGCATAGACGGGAAGGGCGCCTACGAGCTGGAAGCTATGGACGGAAGGGTCCTACCAACAAGATGGAATGCCATCCATTTGAAGAATTACTACTTCTAAGGAAAAGGAATACCCTCGGTCAGGTATCACATGTTTGATTATATTTTTGAACATTTGAAATTTACTAACCTTTTTAGATGATAGGCATAAAGCTAACCCATCACCAGATGATGATATTAGACCTGCAAAGACGCGAGGAAGTAATTGAATTCCCCGTCTAGGGTTACACTTTCTGATGGACGTTTTAAAGGGTTAAGAAGTCATCACCTAAAACCTATATACCTTCGAGTCCCGTATGTTTTTTCTTTTCAGGAAAAGGACCACAAGGAAGAAATAGTAAATGGCTCGAGATTTCATTCCTCAAAGCTCAATCACTTGGGGGACTATACAGTATGGAAGGCAAAGACTAAGCAAAGAAGACTATCATAAAGTCAAAGCTCGAGCTTGAAGATCCATCTACCCAACAGGTTAAGTGATACGAGCAAAATCGAAGAGCCGAAATCGAAAGAGTCGAAGACTCAAACAAAGCCTGATCCAAAAAACCTTCGAACATGTTCAGGTTAAAAGGCAAAATATTACCTACGAGGAAGAAATGCACGTCTTTGTACTTATTCAAAAGAAAACTATTGTAACCAAAAAATAGTTGTGGATAAAAGATCATCATCTTTGTACTCATTCAAAAAACTGTTGTAACTAAAAACAGTTATGAAATCTTTGTACTCATATAGAAAACTGCTATCAAATAAAACATTTACGGATGAAAAAGCATTTCCCTCGTGATTATTGAAAACTGTTGCCAATAAAAACAGTTACGGGGAAAAACCCCTACATTTATAAAAAACTATTACGAACGAAAAATAGTTATTCTCTTGTATTAACTCGAAAAAACTGTTACATAAGAAAAACAATTACGAAATACAAGTTCATATCAAACCTCTTCAAAGAAAACAATTTCAACATGAGTTTTAGACGATAATCAAACACATGTAATATATTATGAAAGTTCAAACGGAAAACTTTCTTCAAAAACATTCTTAAACATATGAGAAAATTCATATATCTCTATTGCATTATTACATCATTATGAAGTTGAGACGTCTTCTTCATTAAGTGTTGATCAAAAGAAAGGTCCCTCTTTCATAAACAATGCCTACTACAAAAAGGCTCGCATTTTATATGCAACACCGTGCCTACTATGAAAAGGTACGAGTAATTTCAGCACTTTTAAGCAAAAACTCAGAGGTAAAACTAAAACCTCAAAAATAAATCATGCAAAAGACTTAAAAGAGTGCAACAAAAACTCAAAGCAAAAAGTCATAGCTGCATATATTAAAGAGGCTAAGTAAAAACTAAGTATTAATTTATACTTAGCCGCATATAGTTGTATACATTGGGGTTCCACTAAGTTTTCATTTGGGGACTTCAAAGAGAACCAAATTTACCCCCGATGGAGCTGGGGGTAACCACCAATTAAAATAAAAAAAAAGGGGGAGGAACCAACATATTAATTGTCTTTAGAAGGGGGATCGACTTCTTCACTAGCAGAGGGAGCAAGAACATCTTGGGACAAGGAGACTTGAACATTAGGAGTCTCACCTTTAGCTGAAGAAAGGTTGACCTTGTTGAGACTTCTCCATGGCTTTCTTGGTTTTGGCAATTTCAGCGTTAAGGTCAAAATCCTCTCGACTCATTTCAGACAATGTGTCAAGAAGAGAATTCATGTACGCCCAACTAACACCGACAACTGTCGCGTCTTCAAGAGCCCCGTAATCTTTCTCCCATATCATAACTTTAGCTCTTAGCCCGTCCCTCTCAGCCTCAACAACATCTTTCGCAGCCCTTAAAGGTTCCACAGACCTTTCCAAGAATTAAATTTTATTTAACGCAATACGGAGATCCTCCTAGGTCTGGGTAAGTAAATGCACAAGCTCTCCCGAGTACTCTTCCTTTTTGTCTAGTAGGCCTTCAAGCTCCTGACTTCTTCTGAGGTACGAGACAATTGCTCAGCGAATGAAGCCTCAAGGATGTTCTTGTCTTTTCCCGCTTGATCAGAAGAAGCCTTCTCCACTGCTAGCTCTGCCATCATGACTCTCACCTGCTGCTCCAAGGTACATGTTTCATCTACTAAGGCCTCCATGTCGAGCCTTAAACTTTCGTACTGCCCCTTCTAGTTATCTGCTTCAGCATGCCACTCTTTCACTTCTTTCTCCGTTTTAGAAATCCTCTTCATAAGCTCCGTGCCTATAAGATTGATCTACAAAAGAAAGACAATTAGATACAATAAATGTATATAACAACATGAAGTCCAAGAAAAGGCATTATACCTTCAAGGAAGTATGCACGATCTCGACAATACCCATGATTGCTGAAAAAAGAAGAAACAACTACGGTGTTAATAAAACACTTTAAGTAAAAATATCAGGAATGTGAGCTAAAATGTACTCACGTGCACGATTCCACTTCTCGAGGAAAGGAAGATTTTCTTCACCTACTAAACCACCAGTAGGCACAACAATGTACCTAAGGTACCAACCTCTATCCTTATTGTCATCAGGGGTCACCAACACTCTTTTACTCCTCGCAGCCAGAGTAAAAATCCCTTGACGAAATAAGGTCGGGGAATAAAGATGAATAAGATGATTGAAGGTAAAAGGAACCAAGGCTAAAGTAGCTAAACATCTGAGACATGCAACAACTCGCCATACAATAGGATCCACTTGTCCCAAGAAAATATCGAAAAAATGAAAGAACTCAATGATAACTTGATTAATGGGAGGTCTAAACCCTAAGGTAAAAGGGTAGGTATAAACAAAAGAATATCCCGTCTTGTAAGAAGTTATTCTTTGGTTGCCATTCAGAACGATGACAGGAAAATCGGACTCCCAAAAATAGTCCATGCGAACAAGAGGAAATAAACCTTCGGTGAGCAAAGTAGGGTACCTATCAGCACTATCAAGGGATGAAGACTGATCTGTAAGGACCTGATCATCCCTAGCAAAGGTAAACTCAGCAAGAATGATTTCATCCACTCGAGGTTCGCGTAAAGGTTCGTGATGTTATCTACCTCTAGACGAAGATCTGGACGCCCTAACTCTCGGAGAAATAAGAGACCTAGCAGAAGGAGGGGAAGTAATCTGAGAAGAGGAAGAACCTCTTGAAGGAGTAGAACTTAAACTTCTCAATCTACCACCTCTCCGTCTCCGCGTCAGAGCAGAAGAAGGGGCTAAATCATCAACGTTTATCACTCCCTTAGGTTTTTTGAAAGAAGACATATTTACAAAGACGAGGAAAAAGTTCTTTACAAACAAAAATGAAAGTTTTTCGTGAAAGTAAAGAAAGGGGAAAGGGTATTTATACTCGAAGACAACCATCAAAATGGGAAAATACAATGATGTGAAAGTCATAATTGAAGGTGTCACATCGTGACTGATGCATCCGTAAAAGGCCCTAAAAGGTGCCGAGTAATTACATAACCAACCCGAAGGTGACACGTGGATTAAGGAATAAATGGAAGTGACAAGCTACGCCTATGTTCAGAGAAGAATATAATGTTTCGAAGTAAAGCAGCGGCAAAATATTCCCGCCATAAATGCATATCCACTTACCAAATATTAATCGATAAATAAATGGTAAGTGGGGGGACTATCTGTATTGGTAAAAAAGAACTACACACGTATGAAAATTGTTGATGATTCAGCTAGTTATGTGGATCAAGGAAAACATGACAACTGGACATGACTCTATAAGGAGGTGCGAGGAAAAGAGGCACGACATTATATACCCACGAGGTAATCAACTACGGGAAACTCAACTTGATTGAGACAAGGAAGAGACACGGTCAGAATGAATCCGGACAGAGCTACGAGCAGATTCAAAGATCTTTAATTAATGATCCACACGTTACACCGACCTTCACGTAACGATTACAGTTATTCTTTGTAACGTTACATTAATGTAATAATTAGTCATTAATGTGTTATCATTGCAATAGGTAGACATTATACTGAAGAATTACCTATATAAGGGAATAGAAGTTAACTTGTAAGACACATCCGAACTACGAATACAATACACTTTACTTTTTTGTGCATCATATTATTGTCTATTTACTTACTCATTTGTAATTATCATTATTTCTTGATTATCAGAAACCCGTGTTCATCCTAAAAATAGCTTTAGTCGAGGGATCTAATTCTTTGGTTAAACAAACATGCTGGTAAAATCAACACAAGAGAAAGATCACTTTTAACATCTTTCAATTACCTTCGAAATCCTGCGCAGGTATAACATGAAATTAAATCCAAAAAGAATGTGCCTTTGGCGTAGAATCGGGTAAGTTTTTGGGTTTCCTTGTATCAAATAGAGGAATAGAGGTAAATCCTTCTCAAATTAAAGCTATTGATGAGATAACTAATGTACTTACGAGCAAAAAGGAAGTTTAATGACTAACAAGAAGAGTTGCAGCCTTAGGAAGATTTATTTCCACGTCTTCGGATAAGAGTTTTAAATTCTTTTCTGTTCTTAAAAAGATGAATCAATTCGAATGGACTGATGAATGTCAACAGGCTCTCAAAGATATTAAGGCATATCTATAAAAAAACCGTTGCTATCTAAGCCAAAGGAGAGGGAGAGGTTGTATGTCTAGCTCGCCGTTGCAGAATCGCCGTAAGTGAAGTACTAGTAAGAGAAGACAAAGGTAAACAATCTCCAATTTACTATGTAAGAAAGTATTTATTAGACGTTGAAACTAGATACAGACATCTAGAAAAATTAGCATTAGCTCTAATCATGGCAGCTCGAAAATTAAGGCCATATTTTCAATGTCATCCAATCACTGTTGTGACTTCATACCCATTGAGAAATATTTTAAATAAACAAGAACTATCATGAAGATTAGCTAAATGGGCAATAGAATTAAGCGAGCATGACATATTATATCAGCATAGGACTGTAATAAAGTCTCAAATTTTAGCTCATTTTGTCGCTGATTTTAATACTAGCATAATCCCTGAAGTGGATAAAGAGTTACAACTCTTTAATGGGGCTAATCCAGGAATATGGACCCTATTTACTGACGGCTCTTCTAATGTGAAAGGAGCTGGTTTGGGAGTTGTTCTAATATCACCCATGGGTGAAAAGAACGACAAGCAATTAAATGTTATCCCATAACTAACAATGAAGCATAGTATGAAGCTGTCACTGCAGGACTTGAATTGGCACGGGAGCTCTCAATCGAGCAAATCGTGATCAAAAGTGACTCTCAACTAGTGGTGAACCAGATGCAGGAGAATTACACCGCTAGAGAGGCTCGAATGCAACAATACCCGGAAAAGGCCCGAGATCTGGTAAGACAATTTCAGTCGTGGGAAGTTATGCAAATACCCAAGGAAGAAAATGCAGAAGCGTATGCATTAGCTAGCCTTGCAGTAGTTTGGGAAGTAACGAATAAAGACAATGAAATAGTCATACACCTATTTCATTCAGCAATCGATCAGGATAAAAATAAGGTAACATTTAACCACTTAACTTGGGATTGGAGAAACAAAATTTTAAATTTTTTGCAGAATGGCATCGTACCCGAGGACAAGAAAGAAGCTCAAGCGCTTCGCCGAAAAGCTGCTCGGTACTGCCTCATTCGCGACACATTATACCGCAAAAAGTTTGGGGTCCCTTAGCTAAGTGCCTCGGACCCAATCAAACAGAGTTCGTTATGAAGGAGGTGCACGAAAGGCACTGCGAAAACCATTCAGGAGCAAGATCCTTAGTTAAAACCCTTATCAGAGTAGGGTATTATTGTCCCAAGATGGAAGAAGAGGCCATGAGTTTCGTGGCTAAGTGCGGCAAATGTCAACAATTTTCTAACAACATGCATCGACCAGCGGAACTACTTTACCCAGCAATGTCGCCATGGTCGTTCATGAAATGGGGTATGGACATAGTGGGGCCCCTTCCCACTATGCATCGAGGAAAGGTACAATTCTTACTCGTGTTAAATGATTATTTCACAAAGTGGGTAGAGGCAGAAGCTTTCAAACAGGTGCGAGAGAAAGAAGTGAAGAGCTTCATATGGAAAAATATAATATGCCTCTTTGGAATACCGAAGGAATTCACATGTGATAACAACCCACAATTTATAGGCTCACAAATCACAGAATTCTTCGAAAGCTGGCAAATCAAAAGAATCACTTCATCACCATATCATCCCGTGGCTGATGGATAAGCCGATTCAACCAACAAAGTCATCATTAGCAACCTGAAGAAACGGTTGGAAAAAGCCAAGGGAAACTGGCCAGACGAACTACCAGCGGTACTATGGGCTTACAGGACTACCGCAAAAAATGTTACGGGAGAAACTCCATCCGCACTTGTTTATGGTGCAGAAGTGTAATGACCCGACCGATCGTTACGTAGAACATGCATTATTTTCTCTGTTTCTGCCTCGTTGTAGATTGGTTAGACTGTTCATGATGAGTTAGAATTAGTTAGCTCGGGTTTGGAGTGGTTATAGAAGGAATTGAGTCACTTAGTCTCTAAAAGTAGCCTTAGAGTTGGAAAAGTCAACCCGAAGTTTACTTATTGGTAAATGACCTCAGAATGCAGATTTGATAGCTCGGACAGATTCATTAGGGGATTTGGGAATTGGAGCGTGTCCGAAATGTTTTTGTGATGTCCGGTGTAGAATTAGGCTTGAATTGGCAAAAGTTAGTTTTGGCGATTTCCGGTCGGCAATGGAAAATAGGCTATCAGGGTCGGAATAGAATTACGACAGTTGGAACAGGTTCAGAATGTCATTTTGGATGTGTCTGCAAATTTTCAGGTCAATCGGAGTTGTTTTGGGTAGTTTCGGCATCGTTGGTGGAATTTAGAAATTTCAATGTTCATAGGCTTGAATTCGATAAGTTTTTGGAGTTTTGACATTGTTTTTGGTGTTTCGAAGGCTCGGCTAAGTTTGAATGGTCATACATGATGCGTTGGTATGTTTGGTTGGGGCCCCGAGGGGCTCAGGATGGTTTTGGGTGGTTAACGGGAAGTTTGGAGTGACTTTGGTGATTCTGCAGGTTGTTGTTGCTGGTGTTTTCGCACCTGTGGAAAGGGAGCCGCAGGTGCGAGATTTGGCTGAGTGGGGAGTGGTCCGCAGGTGCAAGGAATTTTTCGCACCTGCGAGATCGCAGGTGCGAGATCCCTGGACAGAAAGTATATAAACCAACCTTCGCAAATTTTAGCCATCTTTCTCAATATTTCATCCGGGTTTGAAGCTTTTGAAGGGTTTTTGAAGAGGTAATTCGATAGTGCTTCGTGGAGGTAAGATTTTTGGACTCTAAACTCGTTAATGCATGATTAAAGGTCAGATTAATGATGGGAAATTTGGAAAAAATCAGTGAAAATGGGTAGTTAGGGCTTGGGATTAGAAGGCTTTGAAATGGGGATTTGAGGGGTCATTTGGACTCCGATTTCTGTGTTCTTGGTATGTATGGACTCGTGGGAGGAAGAGGTTCCTTGTGGTGTAAATTTTATCAATTTCGGGATTTTTGAGTATTTTTGATAGATTTCGATTGGGATTCATTCTTTAACATATTATAATGATATACATCTGATTAGTGGTAGATTTGGAGAACTCGGAGGCCGAATTTTGAGGCAAGGGCACTGCGGCGTAGTGTTTTAGCCAGTTTTGAGGTAAGTAACATCTTCAACCTTGGATTTGAGGGTTCGAAACCCCAAGTTACCTGATATTTGCTGTTAACTAAGGTGACGCACTTGCCAAGTGACGGGCATGTGGGCGTATACCGATTGTTGTGGCCTGGCTCATCCCATGGCATTGTCTAAATGGTTGTTTCACATTGATACTTGTACTGTGAAGGTGGAGATTTCCTTGAACATATTAGAAATCATGATAAGTGTAATTGCTAAGGCTTCATGCCAATGTCTTTAGACTGAAATGGTCAATTGTTGCTGTCTCTATCTGTAGTTATTTACTATCATGCACTTAGTCCTGTTGTAGCATACATCTTAATGCCTCAGTCTCAACATTTGTTAGTTATATTGCATTATCATTGTTTGGGCTGAATTATACATATTTGAGAGCATTGTGAGTGAGACTTGAAAGTATTGACTGAGTGGGGCCTAAAGCCGGGTTTTTGAGACAGCTATGAGATCGGACTCCACACCGTAGCGATCCTTGAATCATACCTTCGTTTGTTTGATATAACGCTTGGGCTTATAGGATCCCCTCCGGAGTCTTTACACCCCCAGTGAGTGCACAGATATTGAGGGATGGATCTTCCCTGGACATGGATCTTGTCCGAGCGATATGTTCTGGAGAGTGATCTTCTCCGTGGGGTTTGTTCCGGAGATGGATCTTCTCCACGGGGATGGATTGGCCTTTTTCCTCAATACTGAGTGACTATGTCACTGTGTTTATCTATACTCCGGGATGGACCTTCCCTGGTCTTCATGGCCAATATTGGTACTGAGTGGACTTCCTTATGAGGGTTTGGGTACTGGGTACATATCATTTTCTGATTTTACATGAACTTATGCAAAGACACAGACATAACTCGTTGCATTGGGCTTATATCTTACTATATTACTGTCATGTTCATGTTATATGTTGTTGTTCATAACTACCGGAGGTTTAGTCCGTCACTACCTCTCAGCCCATAGGTTGTTTTTGTTACTTACTGAGTTGGTGTACTCACGTAATACCCTGCACATTGTGTGCAGATCCAGGTACATTGAGATCCAGCTCTGGTCAGTGAGTCACTGCAGTTTCATCGGAGTTGACGAGGTAGCAGCTGGCGACCCTGATCTCGTCATCTCTTCTCTTATTCTACCTGTCGTATTTACTTTTAGGCTATGTTGATAATTTTCCCTTCTTTTTGGTCTAATTTATGTATTAGCAGCTCATGACTGCGTGACACCAGATCCGAGGCTGTAGTATTTGAATTTTGTTTTCCTTCCTTAAATTGTTTCCAACTTCTGAATTCCTACTATTACTGGTTTGGATTTATTAAAAATGAGCATTTTCTACAATAATCGAACCTAGAACTCTTATAGTTAGGTGGCTAGCCTGGTTCCACTACAGGCGCCATCACGAATCCGAAATTGGGTTGTGACAAGAAGCTTTAATACCCATGGAAATTGGCGAACCAAGCATAAGGTTCACAACAACAACGGAAGAATCAAACAACGACGAGTTGAGGAAAATCTGGACTTGCTCGAACAAAGAAGAGAAGCTGCATTAATACGAATGGCAGCCCAAAAACAAATTATAGAGCTGTACTAGAACAAAAAACCTCACCTCAGATATGTCAAAATTGGGGACTTCGTCCTAAAAAATGTCTTCCAATCAACGAAGGAAGCTGGTGCAGGAAAGTTAAATCCAAATTGGGACGGACCTTACAAAGGCCGTGGCATAGCTGGAAAGGGCGCTTATGAGCTCGAGACTATGGACGGAAGAATCCTACAAACCAGCTGGAATGATGTTCATCTGAAGAAGTACTACTTCTAAGTAAAAGGAATACCCCCGATCAGGTATCATTACGGTCGATTTTACTTTTGTAAAGTTAAAATTATACTAACCGTGTTAGATGATACGCAAAAAGATAACCCATCATCAGATGATGATATTAGACCTACAAAGACACGAGGAAGTAACTAAACTCCAGGTCTAGGATTACAACTTTCTGTTGGACGTTTAAAATGGTTAAGAAGTCATCATCTAAGAAACTATATACCTTCAAGTCCCGGATGTTTTTCCTTTTCAGGAAAAGGACCACAAGGAAGGAACAGTCAAGTGATCGAGATTTCATCCTTCAAAGCTCAAACACTTGGGGGACTATACAGTATGGAGGGCAAAGATGAAGGAAAGAAGACTATCAAAAAGTCAAAGCTCAAGCCTAAAGACCCATTTTCCCAACAAGTCAAGCATTATGAGCAGAATCAAAAAGAGCCAAAGATTCAAAATACAAAGCCTGATTCAAAAACCTGAGAAAACATATTCGTAAATTTAAATGAATGTTTCAAAACCATATTCTTAAATATAAACAGATGTTCAGGTTAGAGGCAGAATATTAGTTACGGGTAGAAATGCACATCTTTGTACTTATTCAAAAACTGTTGTAACAGAAAACAGTTATGGATGAAAGATCATTACCTTTGTACTTATTCAGAAAACTGTTAATGAAAATAGTTATGGATGAAAAAGCATTACCCTTGTATACATTTAAAAACTGTTATCAATAAAAACAGTTACGAGTAAAAGTTCATACCCTTGTATTTAAAATAGTTATAAACAAAAATAGTTATCCCCTTGTACTAATTCAAAAAAAAATTGTTGCAAAATAAAAACAGTTACGAGTGCAAGTTTATATCAAATCTGTTACAAGAAAACGTTGCAAAACGAGTCATAGACGATAAACAAATACATGTGAAATGTTCTGAAAGTTCAATGCATAAACTTTCTTCAAAACATTATTAAAGAAAAACATGTGAAAATTCCTATCTCTCTTTTGTATATTTACACCATTATGAAGTTGAGACGTCTTCTGTTGATACCCAATTTTTCCTCAAATTATTTTTAAATTTGCATATATACCTTTAAAATCACTTTTTATAAATACTGGTATTTTCCCATATTTTCCCACATTATTATCAATTTATTTTTTTTCTAATTTATTCAAAACATTATATCCAATAATTATTTATAAATAATTTCAAAAAATATTTCTTGGGTCAATATATCATTTTAATCCTATTAGGATTTAATTATTTCACAAATTAGCCAATTTGGCATTATTTGGCTATAATTACAACAATTTTGCAACTATAGCCTAATTATATATTTTATACCATTTGAATTCAATAGTTAGTCATTTTATATTTTTTATATTAGTTATTGCCTTAATTTCACCTATTTAACATTAATATCATTTTGTGTAACTATTAGCTATTTTTATTAATTATTTATCTATTTAATTGGGTATTTAACAATTAGCCCCTTCCTATTTAAATTATAGCCTAATATAATTCAATTTTAGCCTATTGAAACCAGACCAAACCCCCCAATTAAATCCGGCCAATACCCAGGCCCAATCCACTAATGATACCCGATCCAGACTTGATATAATCTTGCTCGTTGATCGATTTTGATCAACGACCCGGATTCAACCTTCCTTAATTAAACCTAGGTGACTTCCCCCCCCCCCCGGTCTCTCATTCACTCCCCTCACACTCATCTCTCTACTCTCTCTCTATCTCCAGGTCCTCTCTAGAACCTTCCTGTCTCTTCATCTCCGATGGACACTGTCCACCTTCTCCGGTCACTTCCCCCGCCGGAAACCATGGCCTCTCATCATCTCTTGGCCCTTGCTTCACCCCATGCCCGTCAAATGATACTCTGAGGCCCTCAGGTGAACCTGGAGCGGTTTAACTCCTCCCATAATCCCTCATGCCGTTTTTCGGCCACCTCCGGCCGTCAGAGTAAGATCTATGACTTTTCCGGCTAAAGCCGGTGACATCTTTAAGGTTTCCTTGTTTCTCTGGGTTCTCTGAAACCCTAACTCCTAATATTTTCCGATTTCCTTTAGATCTACCTTAGATATATGTATCTTATGAAGCTTTTTACATGTTTCCTTCGAAAAAAACCTTCCTCTTTCTAAACGATCTTTCATCTCAAAATTAGGGTTTTCAAACCCCTTTTCAAAAATGATTTCCCTTCAGATTTTAAGTATTATTTTATGGTTTTCGTTATGTTTAAGCCTTTACCTTTTTGTTATTTAGTTATTTTGTTAAAAAAAAACAACAACCCTAAAGTCTTGACTCTGATCTGTGTCTCTGAGTTTGTTTCCAACAATATGTTTATCTGTTCTATTATGTTCGCTATGTTTTCTTGAATACTCTGTGATTTCGTGATGTTTTTACCCCATGTTGCTTGCTAGGGTTTCTGGCTACTATAACCCATGCTTACTTTGTGGTTCTACTCTTTTTTGTTCATCGATACCTCTGAATATTTACTTTTCCCTGCTTGTATTATGCTTATTCAGTGATTCATGTCATGCTCTATGTAAATCCCTAATTCTGTGTGATTTTACCCTAGTTTAATTACTAGGGTTTCTGATTCTCTCTCATTGTGTGTTTACTCCGTATAATCTGTGTTGATTCATAAATCAGTACTACTCCTATTTGAATCCCTAATTCCCCGTGATTGATTTCCTTTAATTGATTTTATGTGATAGTATCTTTACTAATTTCCGTCCTTTAGTTATTTCTTGCCTTATTACATGACTGATTTTACTCTCAATTGATTATCACAGTATTGCCTTGATTAAAACCTTATGAACCTGACCCCAATTTCCTACTCTATGTTTACTATATTCAAAATCGTTCCTTATTTGTTGTACACGATTCCTGTCCTTACTTACTACCTATTATGACCGTTTGAAATTAACTCCCTTAATTAAGGGAGTACTCGCACTGATTTTATAACTAATTGATTCTTTGAGTTCCATAATTACTGGGTAGTCTAAGTATTACCTTATTTTACCTAACTTCAAACCACTATATATACTACTCTCATTAACAGTTTTAACACACACATACACGAACTAAAACTATGCTACTCTCTCTCAGACAACTAAACTTGCTCTCTGTTCTCTCTTCTGTGCTACTTGCTACTACTTTGAGTTAGCCGGCTGCAAGCCAAGGCTAACTATTGGGCATCTCCTATCTTCTGCTTTTTGTGTTGCTACTTTCTACACCCTACTAGTATGTTCTAATTCAGAATTGAGTTCTCAAACCAATGTGTTTATATTACTAGTGCAATTCATTGTATTCCTGACCTGTGTTTTTTTCTACTTACTATTCTGTCGTTCAACATGTAACTAGGATCTCGGATTCTATCTAGTAGGTATAGTTCTGCCTTATTTGTTAGCATGCCCTTGTGTGTTCCACACCAGCCTTCATGTGAACCTTTCTACTTATGCTTGGTAGACTCTACTATATTTGGTCTTGTTATGATAATTCATGCTCTACTGTGTCCCCAATCCCCTGAATCCCTAGGAATTCCTGATTGTGTGTTGCCTACTACATGTTTGTCATTTTGTGATCTATGTGTCCCCAATCCTTGATACCCCTGTGTGAAAGGTTGGGTGTTGAACATGTCTTGATTCTTTGTTCCATGTGTGAGGATTGAACCTATTTGATTTTGAGGATGGTCTGTTACCCTGGTCTTCTCAAATCTGTTTTATTAAGACAACTCTCTCTCCTATTTCTTTAAAAAACAACTATTTCAATTGAGTCTTTCTTTTCAAAAGGAAACTATTTTCTTACTTAAACTCTTCCAAAACTGTGTTGAGCACTCTCACCTTACTCTTAGACTACTAGGTTCTGCCCCTTTTGTGTGAGCATTACTTTGGGACCTTGAGCTCCCTCTGAACTTTGACACACAAGAGCCGGCCTTTCCACACTGCACTTACTCTATCTTGGCTATGAAATCTGGGTATGAGCACTGCCCGGGAGCCCTTGAGGTCCTTAAGGAACTCTGACACACCCGGATTATGATAAAGGTTGTGAAACAATACATGGCACTGAAGACCTGGAAACTTGGGCCTATTATGAAGGCTCCCTATAGTTAACTTCTTCTTTTCTTTCTTTTTATGTAATTCATATTCAGAGGCCAGTAATAATTATTTGTAAAGACAACTCTGGGGTTTGGATAGTGAAAATGGGTGGGTGATTTGCATGTTGTATTATAATTAAGGGTAGAGATCATGTTTCTAGGTTTACTTTTTTATATGTGCAATAACAACCATGTTTAGGTATAACATGCCAAGCATGCCATGCATATCATGTTACTTAGGATTTATGGGTATTGTATTCAGCATCTCATTACGCTTAGAAATCATGTCTATAGGGTGAATAACAACAACAAAAATGGCTATCATGATATCATGCTCATGTCTACTTGTTCTGAAATGTCACCTAAAAATCCTGATTATAGGGTTAATGATAGCAACAAAATTACTATTATGTGATTCTGTCAACATGTTCTGAATCCTGCCTTAGGATAAATAAATCAACGCTAGGTGTTATTCATGCACTCACCATGCTGCAACCATGCTATATACGTAGAGGCCCTGCTTTAGGTAAACAACGATTAAAACTATCATTCCTGCCTATCTCGAAACTATGCATAACTTAAATGTGCATCTACAAATCCTGTTTAAGTTATTTTGCATCATGCTGCATTAGAGATCATGCTTTAGGGTCGTACTTATTCAATCACATCTAGTTTAAATACACATGTCTAAAACAGTCCTCCTGTTCTACAAACTGGCATAATTAGCCTATCTGCAACACTTAGAACTGCCTATTATTAGGTATACGACCTGAAACTGTTATCAACTATGAATACTGCTATACTTCTAGGAAAGCCTTAAGTAATCAACTATAAGGAATAAAACAAGATCTTTCTTTGTGATTATGTTTAACTATCAGCATATTAAAATCAGTAGGCAAGCTTGATTAGGACATCCTATCTGAGTTATGTAATAAATCTGACTTTGCTATTGTCACTTAGACACCATGACTAGGATCTGAATCTGGACCTTAATTGTGTATGAGACATGCTTTTTATGTGTACTGTGTGTGGAGGAATACTTGAGCCTTTATATGCTTTCCATGCTTTTCCCCTATATGTAGTCCTACTTGTTTATTATATGTCGCCTTAGAATTTTCACCTTTAAAAAATCTGAGGGTCTGCCTAGCACCTCCCTTATAGGATAGAAGTCCCAAAATCCTACGGGACTGATATGAAAGGGACGGGTAATAGTATGCAATAGAGTTCGTGACTAACACGCGCTTTAGTTACCTTCACAGGGCGGGAAAGGGTATAATATGGACATGATGACCAGTGCGCTAATGCCACGTGTAGCCCCTCTTTGAGGAGTGTCATACTGGGTATTCTATTGATGTGATCCATATTATAAACAAACCTAGGACATCCCTTTACTCTTCATAAAGTGCGCTTAGATTGCAATTCTCTTAAAAAGCTAGTTTCTCATTAACTGTCTTTTCAAAACATTTGTTCTTAGACTTAAATACCCTATTATTTGAGCCTTACTTGATTATTTGCTAAACTGTACAAATTCACAAAAGTTGTTTGGCCGGAAACCACACTTGTGGATCCTGAGGGGTGCTTAACACCTTCCCCTTAGGATAATTTCGAGCCCTTACCCTGTCTCTGGTTATCAACGTAGTTATAAATGAACCCCTTTGGTGTCCTAACGCACCACAAAAATCGTTAGGTGGTGACTCTTCAAAAACGCAAAACCCATTTCCCAAAAGGAATGAGTTGTCTCAACCAAATGTCATAAACCCGGACTCCGCGAGGAAAAAGGGGGCGCGACAGGATGGCGACTCTGCTGGGGATTTTAGGCTTTTACCATTTCAAACTGCTTTGTGAATTTGTACCTCTTCCTAGTCCCCTTATGTGCAATTACTTGTCTATTTCTTTAAGAATTTGATTTTCTTCAAGAGTAACTGGCATGTGTTTCTCCTTCCTTCCTTTGTAACCACTTTTTAAATTATGAATTGTTGTACTTATCGCTTTCGTAACGTGCAAATACATGCCTATATGTTTTACTGTCTATCACATAATCATGATTCCACATCATACTCCACTCGTGCCAAACAAATACTATAGCAACGGTTCATGAGTGGTTGCGCTCTTCCTATATCATTACCCCCTAAATTCGGAAAGGCTTATTTGCGGTAAAACTAGTCGATCAGCGGTGCAGTCGATGATTCCGTGAATTTCCCCCTTGAGTTGTCTGCTCAAGGGTACCAGTCTAAAACCACATAGAAACCTTACTCCATTTTATTATTGCATGCATCATGGTCAAACCTATCTAGGATAAAGTGTTGTCCGCACAATAGCCTTTAAGATAGCCTTGTCTAAAAGTCCACTAGGTTTCCCTAAACTCAAAATGGACATCATCACGTTCTGTGCATTTATTTGGAGAACTAGATGCTTCATGCTAATTGTTGATGTTAAATAGTCGAGTCTGGTGGGGGTAAGGGTCTAACCTTGTTCGCCTTGCAGAAATATGAGGCACGAAGTCCCTAGGTTTGGCATGGTCTTTAATATCCACCAAAGACTGCTGAGTTGGTGGGAAGATCTGCACTCTAGTGACAAAACTCTCGTTAGAAAATATTTGGGCAATCTACCATCTCTCCTAGAAATCCAGCCTAACAACATGATAATAGAGGCTGCTACTTTGTTTTGGGATTGTGAAAAAGCTGTGTTCTGCTTTAGGGACATTGAAATGACACATTTGCTAGAGGAGATAGGGGGACTAGCCGGCCTAGTATGGGAAACCCCGGGGTTGCTAATGCCTGAGAATCGTACATGCAAGGGTTTCCTTAAAATGATGGGTTTGAAGAAGAATGCAGAACTGGTATGCCTAAAAGAATCATACATCCCTTTTGACTATTTGTATGAAAGGTACGGTCATAGTAAATCATACCGTACCTACCATGATGAGTTCTCCATCACATCTTTGGGACTCGTCCATCGTAGGGTATTAGTCTTCATGTTTTGCTTCTTGGGTCTGATCGTCTTTCCAATGAAGAAAGAAAGAATCCATACTAGGCTGGCTATGGTAACCAAGACCCTAAAGGAGGGGATTGGTGGGCAGACATTCAACATTGTACCCATGATCATTGAAGACATATATCGAGCCTTGGAGATGTGTCAACAAGGAGCGAGACACTTCGAAGGCTACAACCTACTACTTCAGCTTTGGCTCATAGAACATCTACAAAAGGGTGAATACCGACAAGAAATTCATTGAAGGTTCTGGGATGACCACATCGCTTTCCACCATCCAAAGAGAATGAATTACATCCCTGACATGTTCGTTGACAATCATATCTAGGGTCGACAAAATGAGCCATCTTCGAGCTGACTTCCAAAATGATGATAATCCTCACAAGTGCCAAGCCCAGCACATGTGGCACTGTAAGATCGTCATGGAGAAAGACATCATTGAGCCAGACATATATCATGTCGGTTGTACCCCTTTCTATTCTGGTTGGCTGGAAGACAATTGGGAGGGTCTGGGCAAGCCAAGGTTCGTTCAAGGACACAAAATTATAGATGAAAAGGCTGAAGCGCAAGTCAAATACAACCAGCTGCGCAAAAGGATCCATGAATGCGAGAGCGAACACAGCAAGATACATGAGTCCAGCAAAAGGCTGATTGAGGAATGGAAATATATGGCTATCAGCACCAACAAAAGGTTAGGATACTTGGAACGAGGCATAGTTGAGCTGGAGGAAAAATTCCTCAAAAAGGTTGAAGACTGTCAAAAGGCTGAAGGGACCGAAGGTGGACATCTAGCCATAGCATACCTGTTGCTCGGACTTCGCGAGTTGGGAAAGCTGTTCGATGTAGACAAGAATGCCGAGTCTGGGGAGCCTTATAGGACCAAGTAGATAGGAATTTCTTTCTTTTGCTTAATCAATGTAATAAGGCCAATGGTAATTAGTGACCTTTACTTCTTGTTTATTTAGTGTCGTTTTGGGATTCGTCTATTTTTATCAACAAAATAAGGCATTTAGCATTCTAAGTTCTCCAAATCAATTTGTCGCTAGGCCTAACTCGGGCACAAAGAGGTTCCCAAGAGTCTTGCCCAGACTTAGCTACTTTTTATGTGTTTAAATATTGCAATACTTATCATAATCCGCACTGACTTGACTACTTTTTGTTTTGTTTTGTTTTCTTTCTTTTCATTATTCCCCTCCCCAAAGGTTAGTCCGTGCACTCTGGAATCATCAGCTTACCTCAAAAGATCCAGGGGCCCTCCACCCACTCCTCCTCCTAGTCCTCCTAAGGGCAATAACAAGGGCAAGAATAAAATGGAAGATTTAAACAACATTAGGAAGGAGAACGCAATTGAACGGGTAGAGGCCGCTGAGGGACATGGTATTCGGGTTCCTAATGAGAATGTGTCACAGCTTGAACAGAAACTGTTGAAATTCCAAGAAGAGCTCGATCAGGTTCCAAAACTGGCCAACCTAGCATTCTCCCTCAACGTCCCAGGCGTTCACTTTCCCAACACCTCCTCAGAATGTCCCAAAACAGCAAAATCATCCTGCACCTCGCCATCACGCTACTCCACCAAAGAACCAGTGTAACACCTTCCATACCCCAAATAACCCTCCACTACTTATCCCAGAACCTCAAGACTCCATAAATGACCATTTCCACACCCATGCACCAGGCCACCCTAACAATCCTATCTACGTGGAGAGAATGTCACACTCCACTCCACCTATCCCATACACACCTGAGTCTGATGAAAAGGACCTGCTTATCAAGAACTTGGCCGAGGAACATAGGAAGCTGACCAACCGGGTTCATGGCATTGAGGGAGTCAAGGGAGTCGAAGGGATGAATTATGAAGACCTCTGCATACAACCTGATGTAGAACTGCCTGAGGGGTACAAACCTCTGAAGTTCGAAATGGTCGATGGTACAGGTGATCCAAGGGTCCATTTGAGGACCTATTGTGACAAGTTGGTCGGAGTACGAAAGGATGAAAGGATCCGCATGAAATTGTTAATGAGGAGTTTAAAAAGAGATGCATTGTCTTGGTACATCAGCCAAGATCCCAAGAAATGGTCGAATTGGGTGAGCATGGCATCTGACTTTATGGACTAATTAAGATTTAATACAGAGAACGCACCGGACGTGTTCTATATTCTGAATTTGAAGAAGAAGCCCACAGAGACATTTCGCGAGTATGCTATGCATTGGAGGTCCGAAGCTGCTAAGGTCAGACCCGCCTTAGAAGAAGAGCAAATGAACAAGTTCTTCGTCCTGGCCCGCAATACTATGAACGGTTGATGATGATTGAGAACCACAAATTCTTCGATATTATCAAGTTGGGGGAAAGGATCAAAGAAGGTATTAAAAGTGGCATGGTCACAAATTTTGAAGCCTTGAAAGCTACGAATAAGGCTTTATAGTCCGATGTGGGAGTTGTGATGGTTGCACAAAGAACCAAATCCCCACTCAAGTACCAAACTTACCCAACACCTCCACTCGCATATCAACCGACCCCCAAATTACCAAGCACCCTCACCCCCATACCAATCTCCGCTACCAACTTATCAATCATTTCCGCCACCAACTTATCAATCACCTCCACCACCTACATATCAACCTGCTTCACCCAGATACTCCCAACCCACTATTGTCTACCACACTTACAACCCTCAACCATCCCATTATCAATCACCCCCTGCACGCCAAAACTTCCCTAGACCTCTGCCTAATTTTGATCGCAGACCTCCAAAACAATATACAGCCATAACTCAACCCATCGACCAGCTGTATGAGAAGCTCAAAGCTACTAGTTATGTCACACCCATCCCTACTGAAACCTTTGAAAATCCTTCCCAGTGGGTTAACCCAAACAAATCTTGTGCATACCACTCCGGCATGACACACCATCGACGAATGCCATTATTTGAAAGACAAAATACAGTTCTTGATTGATAACAAGATCATTATAGCAAAAGAATCCACTCGAAACGTTCGCAACAATCCCCTGCCAGACCATAAGGGTGGAGGTATCCACATGATTGAAATAGAAGATGATTGGGATTCTGAGGGATCGATCGGGTTGATCGTAGAAGGCTATAACCCAAAGAAACCAGCAATCACTCTCAGTCTGATCATAGTCCATATTCAACCGTCTAGGGATGTTGAGGTAAATATGTCCATACCTCTTGAGTATGAAGCAGCGCCATTCGTAAAGGCAGCAGTACCAATTGAGGTTAAATTTGTGTCTTCGAAAAATGCACCCGCACCATTTGAGGTTGTAGTCTTGCCACCCAAGGCGCGTGTTCCATTCGAAGTGAGGATAGTCGCACCGATACCAGTGGAAATGACAACCACGTCACCCTTCTATAAAAATGCCATACCTTAGGACTATACAGCCGAGGTGAGAAATAAAGGCAAGGTCAAGACTGAAGCTGTCGCAGCACAGGGTATGACAAACACTGGTAGAGTCTATACCCCTAAACATCTGGCCGAATCAAGCAAGCAGGCTTCTAATCAGTTTCCCCTTATGGAGACAGGTCCGGACGATCTCTGGAGGAAAGTACAGGCCAAGGAGTACTCGGTCATTGAACAATTGAACAAGACGCCAGCACAAATATCCATTCTTTCTTTGCTGCAGAATTCTAAGACTCACATGAGTGCTTTGTTGAAGGTGTTGAACGAAGCATATGTGCCGAACAATATCACCAGTGGGGAAATGGCCAATATGGTGGGCCAAGTATTGGAAAGACATAAGATCACTTTTCATGAAGACGAGCTGCCACCTGAAGGGCTGGGGCATAACAAAGCATTGCACATCACTGTACAATGTGAAGATTATTTCATCACCAGAATCCTGATCGATGGAGGATCCTGTCTTAACATCTATCCACTGATAACACTCAAGAAACTAGGTAAAGGGCTGCATGAGATAAAGGATGGAGCAATAAATGTGAAAGCTTTCGATGGTTCTCAAAGGTCCATCATTGGTGAAATTAGTCTGTGCCTACAAATAGGGCCAACTTGGTTCGAGGTCAATTTCCAAGAATAGATGTGCCAGCATCTTACAATTTGCTATTAGGACGACCATGGATCCATGCTGCTGGGGCCGTAGCATCAACGCTGCATCAGGCAGTGAAGTTTGAATGGAATCACCAGGAAGTGATCATTCACGATGATAGTAGAAACCATATTTACACTCGTCAAACTATTCCGGCAATCAAGGGGAGAAGGAAGATAGGTGGAGAAACTTAGCACCACATTGAATGGGTCAATGCCATTGTTAAGTACAAATGATGGGATAGCAAAATCGAGAGTATACTAAGCAGGAGTGGGTACGAGCTTGGCAAAGGGCTCAGCAAGAGCCTCCAAGGGATCTCCAAACCTATCAAACACAAGAAGCACGACACCACTTTAGGTTTGGGATATGAGTGCACCTGGGAAGAATTCAATAGTTGGTCGCCACCTTGGCGCGGTCCTTATTACCCTTTGGAGCAACCAATACCACATCTGGAGCAGACTTTTCAGCAAGCTGGCATTATTTATGGGACAAACGAAGAAGAAGCACTTGCAACAATGAGGAACTTATTCCTAGAAGATGATGACATGGACAGTTGTGTTATCCTCGAGGAGGAGGGGGAAGAAGGCCCTTCCATACAGGATATGAGTAGAGGAGCATACCTCAAGAATTGGACTATCAGGACAACCAAAGCCCGATGAGCCTCGGGGTAGCAAGGCTAAAACAAGAATTATTCACTGCCTTATTTACTAAATGATTTTTCTTTTCGCATTCTTTAATTCCTGAAATAATTTCTTCAATGTTCAAAACAATTATTCAGCTTATCAAAAGCATTTTATTTTTCTTATGGATCAAATATTTATTTCTATCATTTTCCTCCCATTACTTTACCTATACAGCGTTACTATTACTTGTCTTGATGAACCAATGACTGTGACATACAACGAGACAACGCAACAAACATACATTGATTCAGAGGGAGATGACATACCTGAAGAGATTGTCAAAGAAGTTGAGAATTTTAAGAACAGACCTAAGTCCAACCTAGACAAAACCGAAGTTGTCAACCTGGGAAACTTAGAAAAATATCAAGGAAACTCGCATCCGCATTCACTTGTCACCATCATAAAAGAAGGAATACACGGAATTCTTAAAAGAATATTAGGACATATTCGCCTGGTCGTACGATGACATGACTGGTCTGGGTTCATCCATTATGGCTCACAAACTTCCAACCAACCCAATGTGTCCACCGGTAAAGCAAAAGCTCAGAAAGTTCAAACCCGACATGAGTTTGAAAATCAAGGAAGAAGTTACCAAACAGATCAACGCCAAAGTTCTCAAGGTAGTCAAGTACCCGACATGGCTAGCCAACATTGTGCCAGTTCCAAAGAAGGATGGGAAGGCCAAAGTCTATGTTGACTATCGGGATCTCAACTGGGCCAGTCGGAATGATGACTTCCCTTTGCCAAATATACACATCCTGATTGACAATTGCGCCTAGCATGAGCTACAATCATTCGTGGATTGCTTCGCTGGTTATCATCAGATTTGGATGGATAAGAAAGACGCTGATAAAACTGTAAGGAACCGTAAAATTTCTTGTTTAAGATAATGCCCGAATAAGTCCCCGAGTTGTTATAACCATAGTAATCCTTAAAGACATACCTATTTTGAATAAAAGCACCCCGGAAGTTGAAAGATGTAATTTTCCAGAAGTTGGGTGTTATGCGATGCACTATGTGACCGCATAACGTGTATGCGTACCGCATAATGGTCGCATACCTAGGCAGGCCACTGCCCAAATTGAGGACAACTATGCGGTCCAGAATGCGATCGCATTCTGGTTATGCGAACCGCATATTTGTCGCATTCTTGCCCATTTGTTTTTGGTGAGGGAGGTTATGCGACGCACTATGCGATCGCATAATGTGTATGCAGACAGCATAGTGGTCGCATACCTGCACAGTGTATTTTAAAAGTTGGCCCATCTTGAGGGCCATTCTGCGACCGGTCTGCGGACCGCATGTCAGGAATGTGATCGCATTCCTGACCGCATTCCTGTGTCGAACTCCTAATTTTTCTAATTTTTAAACCCGACCCCCAGTTCATTAAAACACCCCACCCCTTCATTTTAACAAGTTTTTCTGAACAAAATAGAGAGAATGAAAGGAGAGTTCTTGAGAGAGAAAGTGGTTCTTCTATCAATTTGACTTTCAAAGTCCCTCAGGCCTGATATTTCGAGTAATCTCCTTGTTCCTCATTCTAGCAGGTAAGGGTTCCCAACCTTTTTTCCACTAATTTTCTAATTTTAAACAAAGGAGGATTAACGTGGGTTGATTCTTCAAAATATTAACTAAGACCTTGCATGCATGTTTAATAATGGTATTAATCTAGTAAGAGGGAGTGGTTTGGGGTAAATTTCACAAAGACATGGTTGGTAATCTAATGGGGTCGCATAGTGTTCGGAAAAATGCTTAAGAGAGCTCGAATTGTATGCATGATTTCCAATTCCGAGTGGAATATGTTTAATTGTGAACTCGATTGACGATACTAGTCGGTTCGGTGATTTGTGAGTAAAAGTTAAAAAGGGATTTCGACTCCAGGTATGTATGGCTAACTTTAAACCTTGTAAAATCCCTCTTGTTGTTGCAAACATACGGTATGTGTACTTATATGAAAATATGTGAATTGACTGTCTAGTTGATTGCTACCCCACTGTGTTAGATGAGATTTTGAATTGTGACTTGGCGTGCCTACTCTATTATGTGCAAAGATGGTAGTTGTTTAAAGTTATTGATATGAAGCATTGTAAATAAGTTGAACGGTTATGGCAACACCTTGTGTATAAATTGTTGCTTGATGAAAGTTTGGGATGCCTTGAGCCCAAGTAAATGAATTGTTAAATGTGAATTTGTGATCCTTGAAAGGAAGGCCAATGTGATGAAATTGTTTGGTGTTGTTGTTGAATTTGGAATCCTTGAAAGGAAAGTTCTTATAATGAAATTGTTTGTTGTTGTTGCCGTTGTGATTAAATCATTGGTGTTGGTGTTATGAAATATAAATTATCAAGCAGGGTCGGGTTGCGCGCCGCAACACGAAGTAATAAGGTGTGGGTTGTGGTGATAAGGGTGGCCGAGGTAATAAGGGTGTAAAAGTGATCGTTATCACTATTGATATGAAATTGATGAAACTCGCAAATATGATGGTGTGGGAAAGGGAAAAATGAGAGATTGTAAAATTGTTGACTTTAATTGTCTCTTTCCATGTGTTTTGATTGTTGGTCCTATTGTTGTCCTTTTTCTTATTTGTATATTGGTTTATTGTACTTGGGATAAAGTTTGTTCATAAATACTAGTACTATTCCACAGTACTAACGTCCCTTTTGCCGGGGGCGCTACATCTTTTATATGGATGTAGGTAGTTCCATAGCAGGTAGCTCAGCCCGCCGTTAGTGGTACCTCCTCTTCATCTCCGCATCAGTTGTGGTGAGCCCCTCTTCTCCTCGGGGCAGTGTGTAGATTATACCACCCTCTTTTGTTTATGTTGTAAAAGGTATAGCTGGGGCCTTGTTACCGGCAAGTTATGTAAAAACCCTAGTATTCGTAGAGGCTCCGTAGACATGATGTGGGTGTTTGTATGTATTTTTGGGTAGCAACAGTACGTACTCGGAACTGTGGATCATGTTGGAAAGTTATGTATGTATTATGTATGTTTGAATATCAACCGTCGAAATGCTAAAAGGGGAAAAAATGGAATTATGTTGTAAAATGTACTTTGAAACTAAAATCGGCTAACTCACACGAAATAATGCATGGTATGAACACGGGGTAATACGTTGGGCAGGAAAGGCAATCCAGGTCCGCTTGACTGGGTTCACTCGGTTAGGCGCCGGTCTCGTCCCTCGATTTTGGGGCGTGAAAAACTTGGTATCAGAGCCTAAGGTTTTTAAAGAGTCCTAGGATGTCTCGGAGCCGTGTCTAGTAGAGCTCTTCTTATCGGTGTGTTGTGGACCACATCTATAATTAGGGGGCTACATGGACATTTAGGAAATTACCCTTTCATTGTTATTCTATATCGTGCGGTGAATCGGAAAGTGATAATATCCTTACCTAATTCGTGCTTTGTTCTGAAATTTTCAGTAATGGCACCAAAGAAGAGAGCTCGACTCGGCCTTGAGACGAATGCCACCCCGGTGTGACTGTGAACTCTGTACCAGATAGTGCGGGTGAGAGTGACTCCCCGACCTTGAATCTACTTGACCCTTCTATTCCGGATCAAAGCGTTCCTGTTCCTACGGCGGCAGAGGGTGCTGCAATCCCTCGCGCTGATATTCCTGACCCCTCTACAGTTCCAGCTTCCGGTCCCGGTACGTCAGATGGGGACCTCAAAGGAGCTATTCATATGTTGAATCAGTTGGTCGGCGCTCAGGCCCAAAGATCTCATGCTACCACTGCGTCCTACAGCGCACAGAGAAATTCTGCCGGTTGCAGAGTCAACCAGCTTCTGCGGTTGGCCCCTCCAGAGTTCTCAGGTACAGATCTTGAGGCCGATCCACAGGATTTTCTTGATGAAATGTACAAGGCTCTTCGGGTGATGAAGTCTACAGAGATAGAGGGGGTTGAATTAGCTTCGTACAGGCTGATGGGAGCATCATATTCCTGGTTCGAGATGTGGGAGGGTTCCCGTGGGGACGGAAGTCCTCAGGCGAGATGGGACGAGTTCGTGAATGCTTTTATGGATCACTTCTTGCCTGCCGAGACTGTGGCAGCCCGTGCTATAGAGTTTGAGGTCCTCATGCAGGGTAACATGAGTGTGTGGGAGTACCACATGAAGTTCATGCGGTTGTCTAAATATGCTCCTCACTTGGTGTCGACTATGGATGTCAGGGTTCGACGTTTCGTTTAGGGCCTTAGTCCCTTGGTTGTGAATAAAGTTGTTATAGCTGCCTTGCACGCAGAGATGAATTATGGGAAGATTGTGTGATTCGCCCAGGCTATAGAGGCTAGGTAATTGAAGATAAGGTCAGAGAGAGAGAGAGTAGCAGCAAGGCCCGGTCAGCGAGCCACTCGGGAAGTTCAGTTGGAGGGGGGAGACAAGTTCATGGGATAGGGTCATCAGGGCCATCCCAGTCCTATGCACAGTCCTCATCCAGTGCACCGCCATCAGTGCACCGTTTCCAACAGAGCAGTCGCTGGGGACCAAGATCAGAAAGCAGGAGACCCCATCAGTTAGGTCGCCCAGGAGGGAGGTTCCAGCAGCAGGGGAGGGCTCCGTGCCCTATGTGTGGGAGGTTCCATACCGAGTCTTGTTATCTAGATCTCCCGGTGTGCTATGGGTGTGGAGTGAGAGGTCATATTCAACGGGATTGTCGTGCGCCCAGTCAGGACAGGGGTAGGGGTTTTGCTCAGTAATCCGGTTCTTCAGTCGCCATATCTTCAAGGCGTCCTCCATCTCCAGCGGGGCATGGTGCAATTAGGGGTGGAGCTCGAGGTAGAGGTGGGCCCAGCAGGTTCTATGCTTTGAGTGGTCGCCAGAACGCGGAGGCTTCTCCAGATGTTGTTCCAGGTATTCTGACTGTTCAAGCACTTGATTGTTATGCTCTTATTGATCTGGGGTCCTCCTTGTCTTATGTTACCCCGTTTATTGCTTCAAGTTTAGGGATAGAACCCGAACAGCTTCATGAGTCATTCTCTGTATCGACTCCGGTTGGTGATTCTATTACAGTCGCGCGAGTCTATAGGAATTGTGTTTTCACGGTATGTGGTCGCGTTACCACGACCGATCTTATTGAGCTTGGGATGGTAGATTTTGATATTATTATGGGAATGGACTGGCTTTATTTATGCTTCGCTAAACTCAACTGCCGAACCATAATCATGAGGCTAGAGTTTCCTAGTGAGCCGGTTATTGAGTTGAAGGGAAATGGTGTGGTGCCAAAGGGTAGGTTTATTTCCTAGCTTAAGGTCTCGCAGATGATTAAAAAGGGGTGTGATTATCATTTGGTCCAGGTTGCGGACACCACCTCAGAGGTGCCTGCTCCCGAGTCCGTGCCTGTTGTGAATGAGTTTCTTGAAGTATTTCGGACGAGCTTCCAGGGATTCCGCTAGATAAAGAGATCGATTTCGGGATTGATGTACTACCAGATACGTAGCCAATATCTATTCCACCATACAGAATGGCGCCAGCAGAGTTTAGGGAGTTAAAGGAGCAGTTGAAGGATTTATTAGAAAAGGGGTTCATTCGGCCGAGTGTGTCGCCGTGGGGCGCTCTGGTTCTTTTTGTCAGAAAGAAGGATGGGTCTCTTCGGATGTGTATCGATTATCGACAGCTCAGCAAAGTCACTATCAAAAACAAGTATCAATTTCCTCGAATAGATTATTTGTTCGATCAATTGCAAGGTGCGAGGTTCTTCTCCAAAATTGATATTCGATCTAGGTATCATTAGTTGAAGATCAGAGAGCAGGATATTCCTAAGCACGCCTTCAGGACTCGTTATGGTCATTTTGAATTTTTGGTAATTTCCTTTGGGCTGACCAATGCTCCAGCAGCTTTCATGGATCTTATGAATCGGGTTTTCAAGCCATTTCTAGACTCCTTTGTGATTGTTTTTATTGATGAAATCCTTGTCTATTAGCGGAGTCGGGAGGATCATGTTAATCACCTCAGGGCAATTCTTCAGACTCTTCATCATCACCAGTTGTATGCTAAATTTTCGAAATGTGAGTTCTGGCTAGAATCAGTCACCTTTTTGGGTCATGTTGTTTCCAGAGAAGGGATTTAGGTTGATCCCCAAAAGATCGCGGCAGTGAAAGATTGGCCTAGACCAACGACCCCGACAGAGATTCGCAATTTCTTGGGTCTAGCTGGGTATTATCGGAGGCTTGTGGAGGGATTCTCTACCCTCGCCTCCCCATTGACTAAATTGACGCAAAAAGCAGTGAAGTTCCAGTGCTCCGACGCTTAAGAGAAGAGTTTTCAGGAATTGAAGTCGAGATTGACTTCGGCACCGGTATTGACCTTGCAAGAGGGTATAGAGGGATTTGTGGTTTATTGCAATGCTTCAAGGGTTGGTTTGGGGTGTGTTTTGATGCAACATGGGAAGGTTATAGCGTATGCTTCAAGGAAACTCAAGAATCACGAAAAGAATTATCTGACGCATGATTTGGAGCTCGCGGCAATGGTGTTTGCATTAAAAAATTTGCGGCATTATCTTTATGGGGTCCACGTGGACGTGTTCTCAGACCACAAGAGTCTTCAGTATTTATTCAAATAGAAAGAGTTGAATCTAAGGCAGCGGAGGTGGTTAGAATTGCTTAAGGATTATGATATGAACATCTTGTACCATCAAGGGAAGGCGAATGTGGTGGCCGACGCTCTCAGTCGGAAGTCTACGGGTAGTTTGGCTCATTTGGAAGCGGATCAGAGGCCCTTGGCCCGAGAGGTTTGTAAATTGGCCAGTTTGGGGGTTTTTCTCTCGACCTTAGACGAAGGGGAGTTTATGGTGCATAATGGAGCAGAATCATCACTTGTAGTGGAAGTCAAAGAAAAGCAGTTTATTGATCCAGCATTGGCACAGTTGAAGGAGGCAGTTCTGAATAACAAGATTCCGACATTTTCACTCGGCGTCGATGATGGGGTATTGCGATGTCAAGGTAGGCTATATGTTTTAGATGTGGATAATCTTCGGGATAGTGTAATGGCGGACTCCAGGTATTCTGCACCCACGCTCTACGAAAATGTATCATGATCTCCAAGAAGTTTATTGGTGAAGCGGTATGAAGAGGGGTGTGGAGGACTTCATGTCTAGATGTCCGAATTGTCAGCAGGTGAAGGCCGAGCATCAGCGGCCTAGTGGATTAACTCAACTTATGGAAATACCGATGTGGAAATGGGAAAAGATTAATATGGATTTTGTGGTAGGGTTACCTCGCACTCAGCACAAGTTCGACTCAATTTGGGTGATAGTGGATCGACTCACCAAATCAGCTCACTTTTTGCCAGTCAAGTCCACCGATATTGCAGAACGGCATGCTCAGTTGTATATCAAGGAGATAGTCAGACTTCATGGAACTCCAGTTTCTATTATATCTGATCGAGGGGCCCAGTTCACAGCTAATATTTGGAGGAAATAAGGGTTTGGGTACTCAGGTGAATCTCAGCACGACTTTCCATCCACAGACTGATGGTCAAGCGAAGCGGACTATTCAGACGCTTGAAGATATGTTACGGGCTTGTGTTTTAGATTTCAAAGGTAGTTCAGATGACTATTTTCCGCTCATCGAATTTGCTTACAATAACAACTTTCATGCTAGTATTCAGATGGACCCATTTGAAGCATTGTACGGAAGAAGGTGTATATCTCCGATTGGATGGTTCGAAGCTGGTGAGGCAGAATTGTTAGGGCCAGATCTTGTGCACCAAGCTATGGAAAACGTTAGATTCATTCAGGAGAGGATGAAAACTGCTCAGAGTCGTCAGAAATCCCATGTGGACGTTCGTCGAAGAGTATTGGAGTTCCAAGTGGATGATTGGGTGTTCTTGAAGGTGTATCCCATGAAGGGAGTGATGCGGTTTGGGAAGAAAGGGAAGTTGAGCCATATGTACGCCGGGCCGTATCGGATCGCTCAAAGGATAGGGCGGGTGGCTTATAGGCTGGAATTTCCCCTTGAAATGTTGNCCATCGTGCCAGTTGGGACTATTGAGGTTAATGAAGAGTTATCATACGAAGAGGCTCCGGTTGCTATTCTTGATAGGCAAGTCCGTAAATTGAGAAACAAAGAGTTTGCTTATGTTAAAGTGTTGTGGCGAAGTCAACAAGTGGAGGAAGCCACGTGGGAAGCAGAGAAAGAAATGAGAGAAAAATATCCCCATCTGTTTGAACAAGTCTAGTAGTGATCGTGCTAACTATTGTCCCAAGGCAATTTGATGTTGTATTCAGATTCGTGCAAAGGCACCCCATTTTCCCCTGATTGCCTTATTGTTGTAACTTTCCAATGCATGCTAAAATTGTATATAATGTTATTAATTTGGTAGTGTGCAACCCTTGAAGTAAATGAAAGTTTTGTGAAACTTATGTGATAGGAAAAATGATTAATAGTAGTGTAGATTGGTAACGATTAATTTAAATATATATACGGCGTATTGAGGTGATTGAATCGTATGGGACTCACTAAAATGACCAAATTATGTGCAAGTATGTGCCACTAATTGAATCATATGCTAATTTGTGATGAAAAGAAAATGAACTATGTGTAGTTGTCAAAGTGATTGGATATGTGCAAGTATCAAGGTAAGGAATTTATACCAGTTGTAGGGATAACAAAAACTGTGTAATGATGCTTGGAAATGTGTTTCGGGGGCTCTCTGACAGGTAGATAGGTCTAAATAAAAAGGAAACTCTGGCGAAATTTCCTGAAAATATTGGAGTTAGTGTAAATCTGGAAGTTTGCATATCATGTTTTCAAAACCAAACGATTTCCAAAATCCTCATTCGAGGACGAATGATTTTAAGGGGGGAGAATGTAAGGACCCGTAAATTTCTTGTTTAAGATAATGCCCGAATAAGTCCCCCAGTTGTTATAACTGTAGAAATCCTTAAAGACAGACCTATTTTGAATAAAAGCACCCCAGAAGTTGAAAGATGTAATTTTCCAGAAGTTGGATGTTATGCGATCGCATAACGTGTATGCGGACCGCATAATGGTCGCATACCTGGGCAGGCCACTTCCCAAATTGAGGACAACTATGCGGTCCATAATGCGATCGCTAATGCGATCGCATTCTGGTTATGCGGACCGCATAGTTGTTGCATTCTTGCCTATTGGTTTTTGGTGAGGGAGGTTATGCGACGCACTATGCGATCGCATAACGTGTATGCGGACCGCATAGTGGTCGCATACCTACACATTGTATTTTTAAAGTTGGCCCATCTTGAGGGCCATTCTGCGATCGGTCTGCGGAACGCATGTCAAGAATGCGATCACATTCCTGACCACATTCCTGTGTCGGGCTCCTAATTTTTCTAATTTTAAAACCCGACCCCCAAATCATTAAAACACCCAACCCCTTCAATTTAACAAGTTTTCTTAACAAAATAGAGAGAAGGAAAGGAGAGTTCTTGAGAGAGAAAGTGGTTCTTCCATTAATTTGATTTTCAAAGTCCCTCAGGCCTGATATTTCGAGTGATCTCCTTCTTCCTCATTCTAGCAGGTAAGGGTTCCCAACCCTTTTTCCTTTAATTTTCTGATTTTAAACAAAGGGAGGATTAGCATGGGTTGATTCTTGAAAATATTAACTAAGACCTTGCATGCATGTTTAATAATGGTATTAATCTAGTAAGAGGGAGTGGTTTGGGTTAAATTTCACGAAGACGGGGTTGGTAATCTAATGGGGTCGCATAGTGTTCAGAAAAATGCTTAAGAGAGCCCAGATTGTATGCATGATTTCCAATTCTGAGTTGAATATGTTTAATTTTGAACTAGATTGATGATACTAGTTGGTTCGATGATTTGTGAGTAAAAGTTAAAAAGGGATTCGACTCCAGGTATGTATGGCTAACTTTAACCCTTGTAAAATCCCTCTTGTTGTGGCAAGCATACGATATGTGTACTTATATGAAAATATGTGAATTGACTGTCTAGTTGATTGCTACCCCACTGTGTTAGATGAGATTTTGAATTGTGACTTGGCGTGCCTACTTTATTATGTGCAAAGATGCTAGTTGTTTAAAGTTATTGATATGAAGCATTGTAAATAAGTTGAATGGTTATGGAAACACCTTGTGTATAAATTGCTGCTTGATGAAAGTTTGAGATGCCTTGAGCCCAAGTAGATGAATTGTTAAATGTGAATTTGCGATGAAAGGAAGGCCCATGTGATGAAATTGTTTGGTGTTATTGTTGAATTTGGAATCCTTGAAAGGAAAGTTCCTATAATGAAATTGTTTGTTGTTGTTGCTGTTGTGTTGAAATCATTGGTTGTGTTGTTATGAAATATAAATTGTCATGCAGGGTCGGGTTGCGCGCCGCAACACGAAGTAATAAGGTGTGGGTTGTGGTGATAAGGGTGGCCGAGGTAATAAGGGTGGAAAAGTGATCGTTATCACTATTGATATGAAATTGATGAAACTCGCAAATATGGTGATGTTGGAAATGGAAAAAGGAGAGATTGTAAAATTATTTACTTTGATTGTCTATTTCCGTGTGTTTTGATTGTTGGTCCTATTGCTGTCCTTTTTGATCGTTATCACTATGAGATTGTAAACTAGGGCAGAATTTTGACGAGGACCCTCAAAATTCCGAAGCAAGTTCAGCCGATCGCCGCACTAGCAACAATAAAAAGCGTTCACCCATCAAACTGGGGCAGAATTATGATGAGGACCCTCAAAATTCCGTAGCAGGAGAGGTCGCAATGTATCGAACCATGTCACGGTCTTCAGTTCATCGAAAATAATTTTAAATTTATACATTATGTTATACTTTTACAAATCATACATGAAACAAGCTTTGTTTAAGCGACGCTACCCCAACGATACAGACAATATCATTAGATGAAGCCGAACAAGTCAAGAAAGTCAGCGGGGATTTGAACTAACCTTCCCCTTAAAAAACTCACGATCTTTCTTTGGATGCAGGCACTAAGGTTGCAAAATCCCTAAAGCGTATTGTCCGCCCAGGGGACAAACATTGTTAAAAGCACAATTCCCAAACCATTTCACGCGCTGACGTTTGCACATTCCTTTCATGCTCCTCCGTCACAATGCTCTCAACAATCACAATACCGCAATTTATTACCAGCTAAGAATTTCTATTGTCATTTATTTAATCCTGCATAAGGCTACCTTTCTTCCTTCCGAGACTAAACGCTGTCTCCATCTACATTCGCATCTCTGCATAAGGCCACCTTTCTGCCTTCTGAGACTAAACGCTGTCTCCATCTGCATTCGCATCTCTGCATAAGAATACCTTTATGTCTTCCTTGACTAAATGTTGTTTCCATCTGCATTCGCATCTCTGCATAAGGCTACCTTTCTGCCTTCTGAAAATGATGTCTCCATCTGCATTGCATAAGGCTACCATTCTACCTTTCAACCTGCATAAGTCTACCATTATGCCTTTCGAGGTTAATCTCTACCTCCATCTGCATTCGCAACCTGCATATGGCTACCATTCTGCCTTCCGAGGTTAAGCTCTACCTCCATCTGCATTCGCATCTCGGCATATGGCTACCTTTATGCCTTCCTATACTAAATGTTGTCTCCATATGCATTTGCATAAGGCTACCATTCTGCCTTTCAACTTGCATAAGTCTACTATTCTACCTTCTGAGGTTAAGCTCTACCTCCATCTGCATTGCATAAGGCTACCATTCTGCCTTCCGAGGTTTAGCTCAACCTCCATCTGCATCTTTGCACAAGGCTACTTTTCTGCCTTCCGAGGCTAAGCTCTGCCTCCAATTTACTTTTTGAGACTAACCGTTGTCTCAAGCACTATTTACTTATCTTTCCTTTCGGGCTAAGCTCTGCCCTTTAAATACACAAGACTAAGCTTTGTCTTGTCAACATCATACTGTTGCATCTTCATGGGCTGAAATATCGCCAACTTATCCAAAGATGTCATCGTTCGAAGGCACCATCTTCATGGCCCAATAACACCATGTCATGGCCTGAGGATCTCTTTTAATCATTTGCATATCATTATTCAAAGGCGTAATGATTTGGAGGCACCATCATCATGGCCCGAGAACATCATTTCATGGCCTGCGAAGCCTGCATCAAGCAATTCATGGCCCAGTACATCATGGTCTGAGGACGTCATCCTTAACCGTCCGAAGACAACATTCATGGTCCGACGAGAATTTGCATCATGTTGATATTACGCACAATATATGTTTGTATTGTTTATATGCAGGTAACCCGGCAAGCAACGGTCACCCTGGCAGGAGCGGTCTCGCTCCAGTTCTCCTAACCATTACCGTAAGCCATTTATTCACCCAACCCCATACATTGCGTCCATTCTTGTAAAGCTTCATCGGTCTACTTCGCCGATGACTCCTGAACTACATACAACCTGATTACTGTATAACTAGAGATATGTAGGCAACTCAGAAACTAGGGTGCGACCTAAATCTCTTTAAACCGTTTCACTCGTTCAAAATTTACCATCATACCTTTACCCGACAACTCTTTCATCCTCCCGGGTAAAGAGGGGCAGCAGTTGATACCCAATTTTTCCTCAAATTATTTTTAAATTTGCATATATACCTTTAAAATCACTTTTTATAAATACTGGTATTTTCCTATAATTTTCCCACATTATTATAAATTTATTTTTTTCTAATTTATTCAATACTTTATATCTAATAATTATTTATAAATTTCATTATAAAAAATTTCAAAAATAATTCTTGGGTCAATATATCATTTTTAATCCTATTAGGATTTAATTATTTCACAAATTAGCCAATTTGGCATTATTTGGCTATAATTACAATAATTTTGCAACTATAGCCTTATTATTCATTTTATACCATTTTAATTCAATAGTTAGTCATTTTATATTTTTAATATTAGTTAATTGCCTTAATTTCACCTATTTAACATTAATTTCATTTTGTGTAACTATTAGCTATTTTTAATAATTATTTTTCTATTTAATTGGGTATTTAACAATTAGCCCCTTCCTATTTAAATTATATCCTAATTTAATTCAAATTCACCCTATTGAAACCATCCCAAACCCCCCAATTAAATCCGCCCAATACCTAGGCCAAATCCACTAAAGATGCCCGGTCCAGACTTGATATAATCTTTATTGAATCCGCATGTGCATCATCCTTGCATTAGATATCATGTTCTAGGGTCATACTCTCCTGATTACACTCAATCTAATTACGAAATCTGAAACAGTCTCCCTACTCTAACAACTGGTAATAAATTGTTGTATATTCTGCAGCATTTAGAACTGCGTGCTCTTAGTTATAACAGCTTTAAAACTGTTAACATCTCTGAATAATTGTTGCATATGATCTTACGACTAGGCAAGCCTTAGGTAATAAACTTTAAAATAAAAACTGGAACTGTCTTATTGTGATTACTGTCTAATTATCAGCATATTTAAAATCTTCATAATTTAGTTTGGGACGTGTTTTTGTGTTATCGAGGTCAGAACGGAATTCCGAGACCGGGAATAGTTCTGTTATGTAATTTATGACTTGCTTGCGAAATTTGGGGTCATTCCAAGTAATATAGGCCGGTTCGGCGCATTGAAACCGAATTCAAGAACTTAGAAATTCTTTAGTTTGATTCTAAGGGTTTTGAGGGTTGATTTTGTGTTTTAGCGTTGTTTTGGGTGTTCCGAAGGCTCGAGCGAGTCCGTAATATGATTTAGGACTTGTTGGTATAATTGCACGGGGGTTCGGGTGGGCCCAGGTGCCTCCCGGACACCAAACGGAGCAAAAACCCAGCAGCTTTAGCTGCTGGTGCACCAGATCTGGTGTGACCGCAGGTGCGGTTGCCCAGGTCACAAGTGCGAGACCGCCCATGTGGTCAAGGCTCTGCAAGTGCGACCCCTAGGGGAGCTGGTCCGAACCGCAGGTGCGGACCTCTTTCCGCAGGTGCGGACCCGCTGGTGCGGGATTTCCTCTGCAGGTGCGGCCCCAGGTCTCCTAGGCCACTTCCGCAGGTGCGGCCTTTGGCTCGCATGTGCGAGACTGCAGGTGCGGTCCTCGAGCCGCATGTGCGAGATCACTGAAGGCAGTGATCTCCTTTAATACAGGATTTGGCCATTTTCACCATTTCTTTTCCTCCATTGGCGATTTTGAGGGCTTTCAAGAGGGTATTCGTCCTAGCTACTAAAAGGTAAGTAATTCCCATTTAAATGTTCGATTTATGCACCAAAACTTAGGTTGATTAACATCCAATTAGTGGAAATCAAAGGGGTTAGAGTGAAAACCTAGGGTTGATGAACTTTAGGGAATTTCACCACTTTTCTACCATGAAATCATACAAAAACTATATATTAATGATCCTTAGGCTATGGGTGAGTGTTATCTTCGAAAATATCCGGAATCCGAGCATGTGGGCCCAGGGGTGTATTTTGGGATTTCTTCAAGAATAGTGAATTTACTAAATAATTAGGAGAATTTTCATACTTTGAGCATGCATTGACATATTTATATACCATTTGACTAGTTTCGAGTCCTCGTGTGTAAAGTTTGGAGTTTCTGGCGCGTTCTCGACCCGTGAAGTAGATTTTACGTGAGGTGAGTCTCCTTTCCGACCTTGTAAGAGGGAATTGTCCCCATAGGTAAATTTAAATGATTGAACTATACTTAATTGAGGGGGCTACACACGCGCAAAGTGACGAGAGTCCGTGCGTAGCTACTACTATGTTATGTCGGGTAGAATTTAGGATTTCACAAGCATGCCTTTATGTGCCTTACCTGTACCTTTACATGTGTTTCTAGTTGCTTACTATCTTTGAAATTGATATGAGGATATTAGGAAGTTAGGTGTAAGCTTAAGTGCTTAAATCTCTGATTTCAAGTATAAACCATGATATATTCCTGGATTTCCTGATAATTCTGTGTATGTCTTGAGCACCCGTGTCGCATGTATCATTCGTGAGCGGGGTAGCCTTATATTTATTTCAACCGCATTGCATGATCGATTCGCGAGCGGGGTAATAGATGCACTTATGGTTTGTGTCGCTCGACCCTCGGCAATGCACATTTATTTTTGCGTCGCTTCGGCCGTACGCCTCGGCATTTTATATGCTATGTATTTGACTGAGAGTCTTATTGTTATTATCAAATAAATTGTTCTTTGTGGAAGGGGACTTGGGACTTCTATTGATACTCTTAGTTGACACTTGCGGGTAGATTGTAGTTCACATACTTGATATTCCATGTCTACTTGATTGCCATGACTGTTAATCCTGTTCAGATTTATTTAATAATACTAGTGCTAACGACCCTAGTGAGAAATACGTCTACCTCTTGTCACTACTTCTTCGAGTTTAGACGGGATACTCACTGGTACATATTTGTTTATATGTACTCATGGTACGCTTGTACAGGCCTGAGGCTGATGCATCTGGTTATCATACCGGAGTGCGTTCCTGAGAGTGTTACCTGGACTAGACTACACGGTGAGCTGCTCTGCCTGGCGTTCCTCAGCAGCACTGTGGAGCTTCTATTATTTCCTTGGATATTTCTGTCTACCCATTTCCAGACAGTTGTACAATTATTTTGTTTATTTTTTATATTCCACTAGTCGCCTGTGGACTTGTGACACTAGGTTTTGGCATACGTAGTTGGTTTTTCCAAGTATTTCGCTATACTGTATATGTTAGCAAACGATCTTTCGAGTTTCATTAAGTCAAGTTGCATCACTTGACTGTTTTCTTTGAATGATTTCCTTACTTAAAATTTGGAAAGTACTTAAATATCTAACTAAATGAAGTAGCTTCGGTAGTGAACTAGTGTTGGCTTGCCTGACTCCGGTGTTGGGCGCCGTCACGACCTGAATAGGAATTTGGGTCGTGACAACATGGTATCAGATCTCTAGGTTCACGTAGGTCTCACAAGTCACAAGTAAACCTAATAGAGTCTTGCGGATCGATACGGAGAAGTCTGTATATATCTTCGGGAGGCTATAGGGTGTTAAGAAACCTCTCTTTATTCCCTATGGGTACTAATTCTCATTCTTCTATTCTCTCACAGATGGTGAGGACACGCGCAGCCGACATTCCAGACCCGGGAGATGCCGCTACCCCCACCGTCCAAGGACGTGGCAGAGGCCGGGGGAGGGCACCGGCCCGAGGTAGGGGACGAGGGCATCCTAGAGTTGTTCCATTGGCACCCCCAGCGGATCCAGCCGCGGATCCCATTGCTTAGGAGCAGAGTGAGGTGCCTCCGGCAGATCCAGCTCCGATGGATGTCATGACTGCACTAGGCTTCCAGGAGGTCATGGGCCGTATGATGCGGTTCATGGACACTATGTCACATCTCAGGAGGGAGGGGGAGTTCAGACCCCTACCACCCAGGCTGCAGGTCATGCAGCGGCGGTATATCAGACTCCGGGTACTCTGCCCGTGGGTTGAGCACAGCCAGAAGCAGCACCACCAGAACTTAGATCAGTTGCGGACGGTGATCCGCAAAAGTTACTCAATAGATTGACAGGATTGCACCCTCCTGTCTTTGGAGGTGAGAGGGGCGAGGATGCCCAGGACTTCATTGATAGGTGCAGGGATACTGCACAACATGAGGATTTCGGATTCCCATGGGGTTGATTTCACTACTTTTCAGCTAGAAGGCAGAGCCCGCAGATGGTGGCAGTCATTTATCCTTGGTAGGCCAGCAGGTTCCCTTCCTCTCACATGGGAGTAGTTTACTCAGCTGTTCCTGGATAGGTATATTCCACCCTAGGAGAGGGAAGAGATGTGGTATCAGTTTGAGCAGGGGAAGATGTCGATGACGAGACTACGAGGCCAGGTTTTATGAGTTGTCTCGTTATGCCCTTATGATTCTTCCTACTGATGCTGAGAGAGTGCGGAGATTTGTAGCTGGGCTGCACTCAGGTATTAGGGACAACATGGCCCGAGAGGTGTAGATGGGTACTCTCTATCAGCTTGTGGTTGAGATAGCTCGTGGGATTGAGGGTTACCGATCGAGGGGCAGAGAGCAGGGTCAGCAGGACAAGAGAGATGGGTTTTTTGGAGATTTTAGAGGTGCCCCGGCTAGGGGTAGAGGTCAGTTTGGTAGAGTCCAGCCCAACAGGCCTCCATATTCAGCTTCACCACTACCTCCCCGTGGTGCTCCAGTGAGACCATACTTCAGTGCCATGCCAGAGGGCTCTCACCGTCCCCCACCTATCCAGGGTTCTTCTTCAGTGCAGCAGGCCATGCCACCAGCGAGGTGTTATGAGTAAGGGGAGTCAGGCCATATGAAGAGGACTTGTCCCAGGTTTTGGTTCAGGGCCTTCCAGCAGAGTTACCAGCCTACATACGCAGCACCGGTGACCCGTCCATCCAGAGGTGGAGGAGAGGCTAGTAGAGGTCATCCCAGAGGTGGAGGCCAGTAAAGGGGTGCTCAGCTAGCTCCTATTCAGTCCAGCGTAGGTCAGTCTTCAGGTACACTAGCCAGATTCTATGCTATTCCGGCCCAAGAAGATGTAGTGGCCTCAGACGCCATGATCATATGTACTATTTCAGTATGTGGTAGGGAGGCATCAGTGCTATTTGATCCAGGATCCACTTATTCATATGTGTCAGCCTTATTTGCTTTTTTTCTGGATGTTCCTCGTGACTCCTTGGATTCTCCTATATATGTGTCCACTCCTGTGGGCGATTCTGTGGTGGTAGACCGGATCTATCGGTCTAGTGTGATCACCTTCTATGGATTCGAGACCTAAGCGGACCTCTTGATGCTCGACATGGTTGATTTTGATATTATCTTGGGGATGGATTGGCTATCTCTATATCATGCCATCTTGGACTGCCATGCGAAGACGGTTACTTTGGCCATGTCTGAGTTGCCTAAGCTGGAGTGGAAGGGTTCCTCAGTTAGTGCAGCTAGTAGAGTTATTTCCTTCCTGAAGGCTCGACATATGGTCGAGAAGGGTTGTCTGGCGTATCTTGCTTATGTGCGGGACACCACCGTCGAGCTTCCGACGATTGATTCAGTGCTAGTTGTTCGAGATTTTGCGGATGCCTTTCCTTCAGACCTTCCGGTCATGCCTCCGGATCGATATATCGATTTTTGTATTGATGTAGCTCCAAGCACTCAGCCTATTTCTATTCCCCCGTTCCGTATGGCTCCGAAAGAGTTGAAGGAATTGAAGAAGCAACTTTAGGAGTTGTTGGCTAAGGGTTTTAGCAGACCGAGTGTGTCGCCGTGGGGATCTCCCGTTCTATTTGTGCAGAAGAAGGATGGGTCTATGCGGATGTGTATTCACTACCGCCAGTTGAACAAGGTCACCATTAAGAACAAATATCCTTTGACGTGCATTGATGACATGTTTTACCAGCTTCAGGGTGTTAAGGTGTTTTCTAAGATTGATTTGAGATCGGGGTATCACCAGTTGAAGATTCGAGTCTCAGATGTTCCGAAGGCTCCTTTTCGTACGAGATATGGCCATTATGAGTTCCTAGTGATGTTCTTTGGCTTGACCAATGCCCCAGCAGCATTCATGGACTTGATGAATAGGGTGTTCAGGCCGTATATTGATTCCTTTGTCATCGTCTTTATTGATGACATTCTGATTTACTCACGTAGCCTGGAAGAGCACGAGCAGCATTTGAGAGTTGTGCTCCAGACTTTGCGTGAATAGAAGCTATATGCTAAGTTCTCCAAATGTGAGTTTTGGTTGGATTACGTGGCAATTTTGGGGTATGTAGGGTCTGGAGAGGGTATTAGGGTTGATCCTCGGAAGATCGAGGCAGTTCAGAGTTGGATGCATCCTACTTCAACTATAGATATCAGGAGTTTCATGGGTCTAGCTGGCTACTATCGACGATTTGTGGAGGGATTTTCATCCATTGCAGCCCCACTGACTAGATTGACTCAGAAGAATGCCCTGTTTCGATGGTCTGACGAGTGTGAGGCGAGATTTCAGAAGCTCAAGACAGCATTGACCTCAGCACCAGTGTTAGTATTACCTTCTGGTTCTGGGATATATACAGTGTATTGGCACGCTTCACGCGTTGTCTTGGGGTGTGTATTGATGCAGGAAGAGAGATTTATTGCTTATGCTTCGCGCCAGCTGAAGGTTCATGAGAAGAATTATCATGTGCACGATTTGGAGTTGGCGGTGATAGTTCATGATCTTAAGATTTGGAGGCATTATTTATATGGGGTGTCTTATGAGGTTTATACAGACCACCGCAGCTTGCAGCACTTGTTCAAACAGAGCGATCTTAATTTGAGGCAGCGCAGGTGGCTTGAGTTACTAAAGGATTATGACATCACCATTCTGTATCATCCGGGCAAGGTGAATATAGTAGCAGATGCTTTGATCAAGAAGGCGGAGAGTAAGGATAGTTTGGCTTATATTGCAGCGGAGGAGAGACCTCTAGCCTTGGACATTCAGTCCTTGGCCAATCGCTTGGTGAGATTAGATCTTTCAGAGCCTCGTCGAGTTCTTGCACATGTGGTTGCTCAGTCTTTATTATTGGGGGATATTAAGGCTCGGCAGTATGATGATCCATGCTTGGCAGATCTAGGAGAGACAGTGGTTCAGGGTGGCACCAAGGGGGTTACCATTGGCGAGGATGGTGTTCTGAGACTTCAGGGTTGTTTGTGTGTTCCTAATGTTGATGGCCTGAGGCAAAGGATTCTTGAGGAGGCACACAGTTCGCGGTATTCGGTTGATCCTGGTGCTACGAAGATGTATCATGATTTGAGGCAGCATTACTGGTGGAGGCGTATGAAGAAGGATATCGTGGAGTATGTGGCTAGGTGTCTTAATTGCCAGCAGGTTAAGTATGAGCACCAGAGGCCAGGAGGCCTACTTCAGCAGATGCCCATTCCTGAGTGGAAGTGAGAGTGCATTGCTATGGATTTCGTAGTTGGGTTGCCTCGGACTTTGCAGGAAGGTTGACGCGGTTTGGGTCATTGCGGATAGATTGACCAAATCGGCGAATTTCATTCATGTGGCTACTACTTATACTTCTGAGAGGTTAGCTCAGATCTACATTCGGGAGATAGTCAGATTGCGCGGTGTACTGGTGTCCATTATATGAGACCGAGGTCCTCAGTTCACCTCGCACTTCTGGAGAGCATTGCAGAGAGAGATGGGCACTCAGATAGACCTCAGCACAGCATTTCATCCACAGACTGATGGTCAGTCGGAGTGTACAGTTCAGATATTGGAGGACATGCTCAGGGCATGTGTGATTGACTTTGGAGGCCAGTGGGACCAGTGTTTGCCTTTGGCCGAGTTCTCTTACAATAATAGTTATCAGTCCAGCATCGAGATGGCTCCATTTGAGGCTTTATATGGTCGGCGATGTCGTTCCCTTATCGGGTGGGTTGAGCCTCGTGAGTCTAAGTTATATGGTACGGACCTAGTGAGAGATGCCTCGGAGAAGGTGAAGTTGATTTAGGAGAGGCTTCGCACAACACAGTCCAGACAGAAGAGTTACGCGGATCAGAGGGCACGTGATGTGTCATTCATGTAGGGAGATAAGGTTTTGCTGAAGGTTTCGCCGATGAAGGGTATTATGAGATTCGGGAAGAAGGGAAAGCTAAGCCCTAGGTTCATAGGTCCTTTCGAGCTATTGAGGCGAATTGGAGAGGTTGCTTATGAGCTTGCCTTACCTCCTATCTTATCAGGAGTCCATCCGGTATTCCATGTATCCATGATCCGGAGATATCACGCCGACTTCTCTCACGTTGTCGATTTAAGTACCATTCAGTTGGATGAGAGATTGGACTACGAGGAGAAGCCAATTGCTATTATTGATAGACAGGACCGTCAATTGAGATCTAAGAGAGTTTCTGCTGTGAAGGTCCAGTGGCGGGGCCAACCAGTCGAGGAGGGGACTTGGGAGTCCGAGGAGAACATGCGAAGCATATATCCACACTTATTCATCACTTCAGGTATGATCCTAGACCTGTTCGAGGATGAACGTTTGTTTAAGAGGTGGAGAATATAACGACCCGACCGGTCGTTTTGCGTATTCGGACCCCGTTCCCCTAAATAAGACGTTACGTAGCGGCTTATCATGATTTTTGACTTGCAGGGACGGGCGGTTCGGGATTCGGAAGTGTTTAGGATGGTATAGGAACACTTAGTTCCTTAAGGTTGGCTTTTAAGGCCAAGTTTGACTTCGGTCAACATTTTGAGTAAACAACCTCGGAATCGAGTTTCGACGATTCAAATAGCTTCGTACGATGATTTCGGGCTTGTACGTATGTCCGGAATAGGTTTTGGATGACCCGAGAGCGTTTCGACGCCAAATAGCAAAATAGAGTTTCCTTAAGTTCATAATTTGGTTTGGGACATGTTTTTGTGTTATCGAGGTCCGAACGGAATTTCGAGACCGGCAATAGTTCTGTTATGTCATTTATGACTTGCTTGCGAAATTTGGGGTCATTCCGAGTAGTATAGGCCAGTTCGGCGCATTGAAACCGAATTCAAGAACTTAGAAATTCTTAAGTTTGATTCTAGGGGTTTTGAGTTTTAGCGTTGTTTTGGGTATTCGGAAGGCCGAGAGAGTCCGTAATATGATTTAGTACTTATTCGTATAATTGCACGGGGGCTCGGGTAGGCCTAGGTGCCTCCTGGACACCAAACGGAGCCAAAAACCAGCAGCTTCAGCTGCTGGTGCACCAGATCTTGTGTGACCGCAGGTGCAGTTGCCCAGGTCGCAGGTGCGAGACCGCCCCTGCGATCAAGGCTCCGCAGGTGCGACCCCAGGGGAGCTGGTCCAAACCGCAGGTGCGGACCTCTTTCCGCAGGCATGGACCCGCTGGTGCGGGATTTCCTCCGCATGTGCGGCCCCAGGCCTCCTAGACCACTTCCGCAGGTGCGACCTTTGGCTCGCGGGTGCGAGACCGCAGGTGCGATCCTCGTGCCGCAGGTGCGGGATCAGTGAAGGCAGTGATCTCATTTAATACGGGATTTGGCCATTTTTCACCATTTCTTCTCCTCCATTGGCGATTTTGCAGGCTTTCAAGAGGGTATTTGGCCTAGCTACTAAAAGGTAAGTAATTCCCATTTAAATGTTAGATTTATGCACCAAAACTTAGGTAGATTAACATCCAATTAGTGTAAATCAAAGGGGTTAGAGTGAAAACCTAGGGTTGATGAACTTTAGGGAATTTCACCACTTTTCTACAATAAAATCATCCAAAAACTATATATTAATGATCCTTAGGCTATGGGTGAGTGTTATCTTCGAAAATTTTCGGAATCCGAGCATGTGGGCCCGGGGTGTATTTTGGGATTTCTTCAAGAATAGTGAATTTACTAAATAAGTAAGAGAATTTCCATACTTTGAGCATGCATTGACATATTTATATACCATTTGACTAGTTTCGAGTCCTTGGGTGTAAAGTTTGGAGTTTCGGGCGCGTTCTTGACCCGGGAAGCAGATTCTACATGAGGTGAGTCTTCTTTCCAACCTTGTAAGAGGGAATTGTCCCTATAGGTAAATGTAAATGATTGAATTATCCGTGTGTAGCTACTACTATGTTATGTCGGGTAGAATTTAGGATTTCACAAGCATGCCTTTATGTGCCTTACCTGTACCTTTACATGTGTTTCTAGTTGCTTATTATCTTTGAAATTGATATGAGGATATTAGGAAGTTAGGTGTAAGCTTAAGTGCTTAAATCTCTGATTTCAAGTATAAACCATGATAAATTCCTGAATTTCCTGATAATTCTGTGTATGTCTACGAGCACCCGTGTCACATGTATCATTTGTGAGCGGGGTAGCCTTATATTTATTTCAACCGCGTCGCATGATCGATTCGCGAGCGGGGTAATAGATGCATCTATGGTTCGTGCCGCTCGACCCTCGGCAGTGCACATTTATTTTTGCGTCGCTTCGACCGTACGCCTCGGCATTTTATATGCTATGTATTTGACTGAGAGTCATATTGTTATTATCAAATAAACTGTTCTTTGTGGAAGGGGACTTGGGACTTCTATTGATACTATTAGTTGACACTTGCGGGTAGATTGTAGTTCACATACTTGATATTCCAAGTCTACTTGATTGCCATGACTGTTAATCATGTTCAGATTTATTTAATAATACTAGTGCTAATGACCCTAGTGAGTAACACATCTACCTCTCGTCACTACTTCTTCGAGTTTAGACGGGATACTCACTGGGTACATATTTGTTTATATGTACTCATGGTACGCTTTCGTACTTAATTGTACAGGTCTTGAGGCTAGTGCATCTGGTTATCATATCGGAGCGCGTTCCTGAGAGTGTTACCTGGACTAGACTACACGGTGAGCTGCTCTGCCCGGCGTTCCTAAGCAGCACTGTGGAGCTTCTATTATTTCCTTGGATATTTCTGTCTACCCCCTTCCATACAGTTGTACAACTATTTTGTTTATTTTGTATATTCCACTAGTCGCCTGTGGACTTGTGACACTAGGTCTTAGCATACGTAGTTGTTTTTTACTAGTATTTTTCTATATTGTATATGTTGGCAAACGATCTTTCGAGTTTCATTAAGTCAAGTTGCATCACTTGACTGTTTTCTTTGAATGGTTTCCTTACATAAAATTTGGCAAGTACTTAAATATCTAACTAAGTGAAGTAGCTTCGGTAGTGAACTAGTGTTGGCTTGCCTGACTCCGGTGTTGGGCGCCATCATGACCTGAATAGGAATTTGGGTCGTGACAGTCGCCAGAGCTGTCACACCTCCTTTTCACCCGAAAGGGTGGGATAAGGGAGTTTTTCCAATTTATTTATTTATTTCAGAGTCGCCACCCGAATATTTTACGGTGTTACGAGACACCATTTATATATTTTAAAATCCCAAATCGAGGAAAGTTTAACTCCATTAAAAGTCTGCGAACCAGAAGACCAGGTAAGGAATTCTGTTAACCCGGAAGAAGATGTTAGGCACTCCCGAGTTTCGTGGTTTTAGCACGGTTGTTCAACTATTAATAATTGGTCTAATTATCTAATTAAGTACATGTTTAATCCTATTGTGAATTTTAAAACCTTTTGAACCGCTTTTAATATTTATGGATTATTCTGAAACAAGTCACGATGGCGTGCACTTGTTGTTTTTGGACAAGTCATAAACGCGCCACATGAAATGCACCCGAAATTTACAACGTGTTGATTTTAATTATCGTTTGAAGTTGTGGTCGGGTAGCATTAAAAGCAAACCCGAGTGTAGATTACGTAATCATGACTATAATCATGATGATTTAACTGCCTATCTGAAGCAAATTATTATTTTTCATAAGTTCTTTATCTTTTCCTAAATCATTGGTAGTATTAGTCTTAAGGGTGAAAGAGATATCTTGGGCTACTAAGTATGAAATTGTTCAAGATTTTCTAAACTAATTTGTTAGTATAAAATCAAGACTTTTTGGGCTGTTGAAGTCTGGCCCAGTTTCATGTTTATTATTGGGCCAGCGCTATTTGTATCATTTCTATGTACAATTTTTTTTATTTAAATTCAATTAGTACAAATAAGTTACGGGTGCATAATTGTTTCAGGTTATTTTTTAACTTAAGTGTTTTAAGGTACTAATCAATGATATGACTATCTAAGAAGATGTTAGAAATCTGGCCCAAGTGTTTTTTGTACCAAGCGTACTGGGCCAGCACGTTTCTATAATGAAGAAAATATATGCTGTCAAAAACAAACCATACCAAAACATATAAACCGTTGGGTACACCCCTGGCCCACATGGCCTCAGAGGCTTAGATCTGGACTTGTTCGACTGGTTCATAAGTCCAGCCCAATTCGCATTATCCCTGTTTAAAGGACTTAGAGAGAATCAGAGTTTTACTACTCAGTCTACTAAGCATAATTTACAAGAGATCTAAATACAGTCCATCATGAATAAATTTGAAATCTAAAATTAAAAGGGAGAGGGGTTTAATTACAAATAAAACAAGGTTTACATAGCCAAATACAGTAGACCTATGAATGAAATTCTAATGTTATATACTAAGAATTTATCGATGATTATAATAGCCTTTGTCTCCAGATTTGTTCAACCAAGTCAAGTGCTAGATTTTTAGCCAAATACCTGCATCTCTTGGTAAAACTAAAATATGCATTAACGATCTGACTCAAATACTGTGATGACCCAAAAGGTCATCCAGTGTATTTTAGAGTAATTATGTATTCCGAGGTCGTGAAAACCTCCTTCTATCTCACCTCGATTTCCGTGCGCAGCCTGGACGTGTAGTCGGGAAGCATTTGTGTGAAAAACGAATAAAAATGATGTTTTTGTGTTGAAATTTGAATAGAGTTGACTTTGGTCAATATTTTTGGTAAACGGACCCGGACCCGGACTCGTAATTTGACGGTCCCAGAGGGTCTGTAGGAAAATATGGGACTTGGGCGTATGCTCGGAATCGAATTCCGAGGTCCCAAGTCCGAGAAATGAATTTTTAAAAGAAATTGTTTTCTGAAAATATAAGAAGTTTTTGAAAGAGTAATTACATGTGAAACCTATGGTATCGGGCCCATATTATGGTTCCTGAGCCTGGTACAGGTTCGATATAATATATATGTTACGTCTGTAATGTTTGGTAAGAAACGGAATTATTTTGCCGTGATTCGGACCCTAAATGCAAATGTTGAAGTTTTAGAAGTTTTTGGAAAATTTCATTGATTTTGGGGGTCTAATTAGATGTTTATGATGTTATTTTGGCGATTTAATCGCACGAATAAGTCCGTAGGATATTTTTGAGGTTGTGTGCATATTTTGTTTGGAGCCTCGAGGGATCAGATGTGTTTCAGATAGGTGACGGGGTGTTTTGAACTTGAAAAATCTGGTGTTTTTGCATAGATCTGGTGTCTAATGAAACACCCTTCGCGAATGCGTGGTAACACTCGCGAATGCGCAGAGCAATTTGGTATGGCCTGGGATTTACTCTACGCGAACGCGTAGAGAGAGAAGCGAACGTGGAGCACTGGACAGTGTCTCTACGCGAACGCGTCCCCAGGGGTGCGAACGCATAGAGTTAGGTTTGGTTCTGGGGGCTGGGTGGTCTTAATACTACGCGAACGCGGCCCATAGCACGCGAATGCGTAGGCCTGGAAGGCTAGACCTTCGCTAACGCGGACAAGGACTCTTGACCGCAGAGGTCAAATGAGTCAGACCTTCGCGAACGCGAAGGGTAATTTCTGCCCAGTTATAATTTAGTCCCAAAAAACAGAACACTTACGGGAATTACACCATTTTTCATAACTTCTTCTTCTCCACACCTACTTGGGCGATTTTTGAAGAACTTCTTCACCATAGCTTCATAGGTAAGTAATCCTAAACTCTCTTTCTTCCATTTTTATCAACACCCATTAGATTTCTAGGCCTAAAACATGAGATTAAGGGTAAAAAATTAGGGATTTGGGTAGAGTTAGGGATTTTTTATTAATTGGGAATTTGACCTTGTTTTGGGGTCGGAGTTCAAAACAAATTATATATTCGGGCTCCTGGGTGAATGGGTGATCGGGTTTTAGTCCGAACCTCGTGTTTTGACCAAGCGGGCCCGGGGTCAATTTTTGAATTTTTGGTAAGAATGCTAGAAAACCTATAATTAAGCATTGGAGTTGAATTGTTTAGCATTTATTGATGTTATTGAGTCAATTATGTATAGATACGATTGCTTTGGAGTCGGGTTCAAAAGGAAAAACGGTGCTTGAGGCTTGATTTGATCGTGGGATTCGAGGTAAGGGTTTGGCCTAACCTTAGCTTGAGGGAATAAGTGTTGAGTCTTCTTTGCTACGTGTTTATTCCATGTTCAATGTATAGGTGAGGTGACGAGTACCTATATATTGTTGTCAAGCATGACCGTGAGTATGATATTAGCAATTATGTGATTTCATGGAGGTTTATTGTGTTATGGATTTAACATCAACTTGGTAGTTATTCATTGATGGAAATTCTTGGTTGTGAATATTGTTGGGTATTTGTTCGGTTGAGGGATATTTTGTTAAATCGTATATTTGTGGAAGATTGGTTATAGTTGTGTCCCTTGCCGGGATGGTATTATTCCTGTTGATTATTCCTTTGCATTTATGGTTTCTTATTGTTGATTTTCTCGCCAAAATGTTGTTTTATGATATTTATGCACGAGGGGACATTTTGTGCCATGTTTATGTTATTTATGCACGAGGGGACATTCTGTGCCGTGTTGTGATATTTATGCACGAGGGGACATTCTGTGTTGTGTTGTGATATTTATGCACGAGGGGACATTCTGTGCCGTGTTGTGATATTTATGCACGAGGGGACATTCTGTGTCGTGTTGTGATATTTATGCACGAAGGGACATTCTGTGCCGTGATTATGATACTTTAGCACGAGGGGACATGCCGTGCCGTTTCTATTTACTTGTTTATTCGGTGTTGTTAATTCCTGTTGTTATTTTGATATTTCAACGGCTGCCTTGCCCCGTCAATTCAGTAATTGCTACCCCTTTTCCCAGCATGTTTTTCCCTATTTTTTGGTACTTAACTGTTTGCTTTCTGTCGTTATTTCTGTTATGTATTATTGAATTGCACAGGTGATTATTATTTGTCGTATCATAGACTCGTCACTACTTCGCCGAGGTTAGGCTCGGAAATTACTCAGTACATGGGGTCGGTTGTACTGATACTACACCTGCATAATTTTTGTTGTGCAGTTCCTGGTACCGGACCCAGTGGACACTGATCGAGGAGGCTTCCTTCAGTCCACCCGATGACACTGAGGTAGTCCTGCAGGCGTCCGCTGGCCTTGGCGTCACCTTCTATCCTAATTCTTTCTTGTCTTTATGTATTTCTGAGCCAGTAGCACTTTGTTCATTCAGATCTCTATTTGTAGTATTCATAGACAGTCCCTGAAATTGTGACACCGAATTCTGGGAGTTGTTATTATGGATTTTTGATAATTATTTAATTAAGATGATAGATTTAATTTCTTCCGCACTTTTATTTCTATTTGATCTTTTATATCACTTTTTAAATGCTGAATAATAAAGGAACAAGTTAGAATAACCGGTAACGTTGGCTTTTCTAGCGGGTTCAACATTAGACGCCATCACAGTCCCGACAGTGGGAATTTTGAGTCCTGACAAATACTAGTCAGATTCATGCCATTAATTCTCTTTTTACACATGCTAACATTTTCAATAATGAAATTTCATATTAGATAATTTGTTTCTACCATTCAAAGAGAATAAACAAGGCATAAGTATAGACTGACATTTATAATCCAAATTTTTCAGCTTAAATGCAAATACATAGGTAATGAACAAGTTCAAACAAAGATTCAAATCAATGTGAATATGGTTACATACCTTAAGAGTGAAAAACAACAAAGAAACGACCAAATAAAGGTCAGAATACTAGAAAAATGAGAGCTTAATCACAGCAACAAGAACCAGCAGCAACAAGCCAAAGGAGAAACCCAGAATCAGCACAGTAAAACCAATGTTTTGACTCATCAAATTGCAGCCCAGGCGAAAATTTTCCAGAAAACCAGCAACTAAACACCCATTTTTCAGAAAGCCAAACTAAAAGAAAAACTAAATTTTCAGGATGTTTTTGCATCCATTTATTGAGTAATTTCAATGTTCTTTTGTTCTCCAAATGGAAATGTGTTTTTGAGAGCAGTTTTCTACTAAATTTCATAAAGTTTTTCCTTGTATGTAAATTCTGTGTGTCTGTGTAAATCTGTGTATCTGTAAAAATTTCTCTCAAAATTTCTGAAATCTGTCTCAAATTTGTCCTCTATTTAGAAAATGGCCTAGCCTATATATAGGCAACCTAAGGGTGGCATAAATTAGGAATATTTCTTATCTCTAAAGCTGAAAATAGTACAATACAACTGTCCATTCTTATCCTATTTTAGCATCTTTGTAACAGCTAGGACAACTGTCCCATTTTCTAGAAGGTTCTTCTATTTTACATCCTTTTTCATTTTCGAACATTACTGTTTTTTACCTAAAAATCTGATTTAGTGAATTTCCTATTTTGTTTTGACATTTATCCTTATTCTAGAAGCTTCTTGAGCTGTTACAACCAAGATTCTTCATTTAAAATACCTAAACTACCCTGCAATACTCCTAAAATTACATCTTTAGTCCAAGGTTAAGTTATTTATTAGGTTGCCTAATTTTATCCTAATTAAGTGATTAACACTAATGAAGAAGTTGGAAGCTTAAACTTATTCAAAAGTGAGGTTGAATATACCTAAACAAGATAATTAGTTAAACCAGAAATGAGTTTATTTCAGGACTTAGATTAGCTAATTCAAATGATTTACTATGTGCAATTAGGTTATTTAAGTAATTAGACATAGCTATCTTAAATTAGGGGTCAATTGTCTATTTTAAGAACTTTAGAATTAGACTTAAATATCTTAAATTAGGGGTCAATTGCCTAAGTTAGCCAATTATGATTCACTTATCAGAATAAACCTTTAAACATGTGATTATTGTCCAATTATCACACATAAATGACTAATAGGTAGCCTAATCTAAGAATCAAAGTCAATGAATTACTAAGATTAGACTATGACTAAACTAAAAATTAGTAATTTAGTTAGAAGTATTTGAATTCATGACTAATTATTAGTTCAGCCTACCTAAGACATGTAGGATTAGACTGACTAGTTAGTTAATTCTTCTAATAAACTATTTGAAGGTGGAAGAGACAGCTGAAGGAGAATCTGAAAACCTAAACTAAAATACAATCAATTAAGAAAGGAGTAACAATTAAACCTACAACATGAAACTTAAACTCAGTAGTCAATAATCAGAAAAATAGACTTCAACAAGAAACATATTAAAGAGAAGCCTATTATTTCAGAATCAAACAAATCCAAGCAAAATCATGAAATCCTAATTAATCAAGGATTAACAGCAGACTTATGAAACTAAAACTAAAGAGATAATTTCCGCACACAACAATTAAGGAAAATAAGGGAAGGGGTGGTACATGAACCTAAATTCATTATCCTAAAATCATAAAATAGAGTTGACAAGAAACAGACTAAAGAGAAGTTCAGAATTAAACAAATCCAGAAAAATCAGGAAACACTAAACTAATCAGCATTTAACGGCAAACTGGAATCAAACAACTAATATTTAGGAAAAACCTAGAAACCCTAACTACAAATAAGCCATGCATAAAAGCAACTAAATTCGAACCTAAACTAATTGATTAAAAGAAAAATAATGATACACAAGAAACCTAAAACTAAACTAAACAAACAATTTTAAGACAAGATGATTAAAGGAATAAGAGAAAGAGGTCTTTAAGGAATACCTGTTAGTTTGGCAAAAGTTTGGCCGGATTCCGGTGGCTCGCCGAACTTCGGCTAGATTCCAGCGGGGTTCGGAAACGGGCCAAACCCACACGAATCAATAGCTCTTACCAAGAGCTATTGACTCATGTAAGTTTGAGTTGTTGGTTCTTTTGAAATTGTCCAGTGAGGAAAATTTAGGGTTTCAAGTTTTTCGATCTGTAATTGGTGGATTTGGGAAGGTTTTTTGGGGAAACCAGGAGTAGGATGTGGTTGAGGGGGAGTAGGAGGTTGCCTGGTGAAATTTTGAGGTGCTTTTGTGGTGTTCCACCGCCGACATGCGATTTCCGGGCGGCGGAGGACGGTGGTGGACGGCGGAGGGAATTGGGGTGAGGATAGGGAAGGGGGAATTGGGCTTGGGGCAATGGCCCAGATCTTTTCTGTTAGCCTTTTAGCAAACTTAGTCTAATTAGCCAATTTAAAATCAATTCTAATTAAAATTCTAAAAATATATTAATTATTTCTAACCTAATTTTATCTAATTGTTATTTAACTAATGAGTGAATTAAAAGTGAAACTATTAATTTAATACCCATAATTACTTGAAGAAAATTTTTTGTAATTATTTCCTAATAAAATGATTGAATTAGGGAACTAAGTATTAAATTGAACCAAAACCTAATTAAGAAATTTAAAAATATTTTCTTGTTATTATTTATCATTTAATAAATTTTAAAAAAATTAAATATGACCATGCAATGAAAATAATTCACAAATAAATACTGAAATTCAACAAAATCTATAAACTTATTTTATTTATCAAATTTTCTAGAAGTATTTAGTAGGTGAAAAATTACATGCTCACAGTTGCTTGTTTTGATTTATTCACTCGCTCAATATTTTCTCACGTGCTACATGTTCCTATTTTCCTTAATTATATAATCTCATTGTCACACGTTTTTACTTTGTTTTATTGTCCTTATGTTAGATGCACTCTATTATGTTATTTCAAATACGTGAGCAATTTAGCTATGTTTGTATTGATAAATCGTCAAGGTTTTGGATTATGAGGTATTGAATATTCTCTGTTTGTATTGGTAGTTATTTAATGTTTTGCACGTTTCATTCTCTTTTGTGTTTATATTTCGTAAACAGTGGTGTTGAGTTGTTTATGTTGATAAATTGATATGAGGGGGATCGGGGTTGTGCGCCGCAACGATATTGAAAGGAATTGGTATTGGGGATCAAGTTGCACGCTGCAACGGAACATGAAATTTTGTGATATTTATATTAATAATGAGATGTACGCTGGATATTGGGGTGAAACTTGGGATCGGGTTGCACACCAAGACATATTTGATGTGTTGTAGTTGTTTGTGGTTGTAGATTTTATTCTTGATATTGTGATGCGAGATTTGAGATTATGTTATTCTGGGGCCCTCTGGTAGTTGACCTTCGGGTCCATTTATATAGTTTATTGCTTTATTTCTATTCATGTTTTCTATCATTATTATTTCATACATGTTTGCTGTGAGTGACTTGCCATAGCCTCGTCATTACTTCGTTGAGGTTAGTCTCGGCACTGGCATAGTACATGGAGTTGGTTGTACTCATGCTACACTCTTGCACTTCTTGTGCAGATCCCGATGTTTGTCCCATTGGCACGTAGCGGAGACTGATCGGATTCAACTGCTTTTGGAGACTTGAAGTAGAGTTGCTGGTGCTCATAGTCCTTGAAGTCCCCTTCTACCCTATCTTTACTGTTTTTTTTATTATTTTGAACAGTTGTAACTCGTTCAGACTTTATCCGTAGAATTCTAGTATGCTCATGTATTTGTGACTCCCGATTTCTGAAATATGTTTAGACTATGCTATGTCGTATTTATCACATCTATTTAAGATTATTACGGATTCGTATTATATAATGTTCAATTTTAAATCTTTAAAATTAGTTAAGTAATTAGATAATGTTGTCTTGCCTAGAAAGTGGAATTTGAGGCGCCATCACAGCCCCAAAATTGAGATTCCGGGTCGTGGCGAGTTGATATCATATCACTAGGTTGCCTAGATCTCACGAGTCACGAGCAATCTTAATAGAATCTTGAGGATCGGTGAAGAGACGTCTGTCCTTATCTTCTGGAGGCCATAGGGCTTTAGGAAAATTTTACTTCTTTCTTTCTCTATCGTGCGACATTATTCTAAAACTGAAGTTTTAATCATTCTATTCTTTTTCTCTCGCAGATGGCGAGGACATCTCATAATCTACAGCCAGGCAGGAGCCAGAGCCCCCTGTTGCAGCCACTACCAAGGGTAGGGGCCGGGGCTGAGGCAAAGGAAGAACTCATCCTAGAGCACGTACATCAGTACCCATTGCAGAGCCTCCGAGCGAGTATGAAGAGGAGGCCTATTCAGACTACACTAGTTAGACCTGTTTAGGTTGCGGATGGATTCGTTGCTACTCTCACACTTCAGGACGCCCTAGTCCGCTTAGTAGCTTTATGGAGAGTGTGGCCCAGGCCGAAGTATTTCCTATGGCACCATCTGTCTCTAAGGTTGGGGAGGAGGTCAAACTCCCGTCACTCACACTCCAGAACAAATGGATCCCCTGTATCAGACTCTGGAAGTTCCAGTAATTGGAGTAGTTCAGCCCGTTATTGCTACATAGCCCGAGGATAGGCTGCAATGTTTTCTGAGGGATTGAAGAGGTTGGATAAGTTCAGCAAGTTCTTTCCTCTTCATTTGGGTGGTACACCTTCTAGGGACCCACATGATTATTAGGAATATTTCCACGAGGAGTAGCACAACATGGGTATTGTGGGGTCTAATAGAGTCAACTTTGCAGTGTTTCAGATGACCGATTCTGCCAAGAGGTAGTGGAAGGATTTCAAGTAAGATAGACCAGCAAGATCACCTCCAGTTACTTGGGATAAGTTTTCAAACCTATGTTTGGAGAAGTTCATCCCTTTTACTGCTAGACAGGATTATTGCAAGCAGTTCGAGCGTGTCCAGTAAGGTAGCATGATTATTACCAATACGAGACCAGATTTATAGACCTATCTCGCCATGTAGCTATCTTGATTCCTAGTGATAGAGAGAGGGTGAGTATATTCATTGTTGATCTTACTTTTGGTATCAAGCTACAGATGGCCAAGGAGACGTGGATGATATTTATTTCCAATGAGCGGTAAAGATTGCTAGACGAATCGAGATTACTTATGGTCAAGGTGGAGAGGCGGTATCAGAGAAGAGGCCTCATCTTTTTGGTTGTTTTAGTGGTTCCTCTTATAGAGGAAAATGTTCATTTGGTAGAGGCCATCCTCCCAAGCTAATTTAGTCAATGCTTCGGGTAGCACACTGTGCTTCGGGAAATTGTGGTTCTTATGGGTCTCGTCATGAGCATCCAACATTCGGTACACCTTCAGCTCCTATTAGTGCACCATCGCTATAGAGTTACTAAAGTGGTTAATCTGTTCATTAGGGATCATCTCATACTCAACAGTTAGGCCAGCCGCGGGGTTTCTTTTAGTGCGGCGACACATGTCACATAAGGAGGTATTGTCATAGGTTGATTAACAGCAAACCACAACAGGGTACTCATTCCTGGCACTAGTTGCTTCACTGCCCGCACAGACAGCTAGAGGCAGGGGTTAAGCAGCAAGAGATGGTGGTTAGGCCGTTAGAGGTGGAGGCTAGCAAGTTAGAGGCCTTCAAAGATATGGAGGTCAGAGTGGTGGGGCTCAGCTTCATTTTTATGCATTCCCATCCAGAATTGAGGCAGAGTTACCAGATGTAGTCATCACAGGTATTATTCCAATTTTCTGTAGAGATGCATCAGTTCTATTTTATCCTAGTTCCACTAGTTCATATGTGTCATCGTATTTTGCTTTATATCTGAATATGTCTCATGAATTCTTTGAGTGCTCCTATTTATGTGTCTATGCATGTCGGAGATTCTATTGTGGCAGATCGAGTTTATCACTCATGTGTGGTTTCTATTGGGAGCTATGAGACTATGGTAGACCTCTTGATATGGTGGAATTTTATTTTATCTTGGGCATGGATTGTCTATTTTGGAGTGTCATGCCAAGATTGTGACATTAGCCATGCCACGACTGCATCGATTAGGGTTGAGAGAGACTCTTAGCCATTGTACTAGAAGGGTTATTTCATATGTGAAGGCTCGACATATGGTCTGTCGCGCCCCCTTTTTTTCTCCTTTCGGCGGAAGTCAGGGTTTTGATATTCATTAGGACAACTCATTTTCTTTTGGAAAGGGATACAGAAGTTGAAGAGTCGCCACCTAACGCATTTAAGGTGCGTTAGGGCACCTATTGAAAATAACTCATAAAAAACCGGTTTGTGTTACCAAAGATTGGGGTAAGGGCTTGAAATTACCTTGAGGGGAAGGTGTTAGGCACCCCTCGACGTCCACACTGGTGGGTCCCGGCCAAACTCATTTTGTGAATTAGTCATTTAACAAATAAAGCAGTCTAAGCACACATATTTATAAAAAAATAAGAGTTTATTAGCCTATAGGATCACATCTGTACAATACCCGGTAAACCTTCCTCAACTAGAGGGGTTACACGTGGCATTAGCGCACAGGTCATCATATCCTCTTACTACCTAATTACTCTCCCCTTAGTGGTTATATGAGCGATTTTGGATTAACGAACTCTACGCGTGCACTACTAGTCCCTTCCTTGTGGTCCCGGAGGTGTTTAGGACTTCTAATTTTAGGCAGTTCTAGACTCTCCTAAGGTATTTAAAAGAAAAACTCTAAGCGACAACAAAGAACATATAGGACTGTCAAGTAATAGACCAATTAAGAGGCCCATGTTTACCTCCACAAATAAATAGATAATTAGCACGTCTCAAACAATAAGATTTCAGATGTTTTAGAAAGGCCCTAGAGCAGGATGTCTAGAATATATGCAACATTGTGTAAAGTCAAAGCTATAGAAACCTAATCAGTTTACCTACTGATTTTAGGATCTGTTGAATTTGGGAAATTCAAATAAGCAAAGCATAGTTTCACAGTTTTTTTCCGTAAGATTTTAATTACCTACTGCTAGCCTAGGCGTGGATCGGAGATACCCTATAAACATGTTGTCTAAATGCGATCAGAATTCTGGAAATTGGTTAAAAGAAACAGTTTGAATTTATTACGTCCTATAAGCATGCTGGTCTAGGTGCTGAACATTATAAAACTGGTTTACACACATTTATCTCTATAACATCTAGGTGTTGGGATTGATTTTAAACACTCTTATAGATAGGATAGTTACTGATTTTACGTGATGCAGACATTATTTTAAAGCGAATGCAATAACAGTCCTAAAGCAGGTTTTCTAATGCACACAAGAATGGATGTTTTTTTAGGCAGAATTACAACAGTAACTTAATAACAACATTTCTAGGTGGTCATGATTATGCAGAAGCAGAATTTCGTAGCAAATGACATAAAGCGCCTATAACATGTTTTCTAGTATGCCAAACAATTCTAAAGGAAAAATTTCTAATGCAAGTAAACATAATAAACCTAAAGCATGATTTCTAATTCGAGTAAACAGAACAAACTAAGACATGATTTCTAATGCAAGTAAACATAATAAACCTAAGGCCATGATTTCTAAGTGGTTTCCCCACAAAAATTATATAAGAATCCCTCCCCTTTTTACTAATTTTGCCAATTTCTATTTACAAGGATAATCATTATAGACCATAAATAAATGAATTACATAATAAATAAAGCTATGCTATAGGGATCTTGAATAGGCCCAAAGTGAACCTGGAAATACCAGGCCTTCAAATAGTCCAAGATGCCATAATCTCAAAGTGTCCTATAGGGTGTCCTGGTGCGTCAAAGTTCACAAGGGCCTCAGGGACCCCGGGAAGTGCTCACACCAAGATCCTTTTAAATGGAGAAGTGATTATGTGCATTGTGGAAGAGCCAGTATCAGTGTGCTAGAGTTCGTAGGAACCTCAAAGGTTCCTAGAAAGTACACACACTGGAGGGGCAAAACTTAAGTAATCCAAGAGTAGAAGTGAGAGTGCTTGACATAGTTGAGATGACCTTTTGGAAAAACAATATAGGGGTAAAATCTTTAGGAGTGAAAATACTATAGGAGTAGCAATAGTTTAGATAAACATATTAGGAGTGAAAAACATGTTGAAAATCTTTTGAGGGAAAGGAAGGTTCAACAAACAACATCATAGTCACAAAAGCATCACATTACCCAGATTCAACTTCAGTTTGTTAATTAGTTCTAGGTGAACAAACAGTTACACAAAAGGGAGCAGGGGTTGGGAACACAAGATGTTTGAAAAGAAGCACATAATAAGAATATAAGAGAGGGCATATTGAACAACAAGTACGCAGAACAAGCAGGGGTTAATTGACAGCCAGCAACAAAATTTATAGCAATAGAACACAAACTACGTATTCAGAGTCTTAACAGGGAAATCATACTTGAAGCCAAAGTGGTGATAGACAGTAAGAATGGAAGAATATTCATGCTGAGGTCAAGGTTCTACTACACAGAATTAGTCATGCCAATTGGGGTTAATCAGATACATTAGGAGTCGGAGATACTAAAATGAGCTTGCTAGTTGAAAGAAGTAAGCATAAACTCAAGTAAACATGCTGGCTAAAGTAACAAACTACAAGAGTGAAACCTAGACATGCTGATCATGTAGTAAACAAAGTTAATTAGACAGTTGTTATGCTAGTATTGAAAGACACATCCTCAATAGAAGCAAAGCAACAAAGAGAACATAGATTTGAATTTCAGGATGACATTGAGATAGGTACACACCTGTTAAGGAGGAAAATGCAGAAAATAAAGTAGAATTCCACAGTCTAGCCTTGGCCTTCAGCCGGCTAGACAAACAATGAGCATAAGTAGCAGAAAGAGAGATGAGAGAAAGTTTGTGTGTGTGCGTTTTTGAACTACTATTCGTGTGTTTGATAGGTAGAACAAAAGTGTATATATAGCACTTAGGGAGTAGAACAAATAAGGTAAGGAGAATAAGAAGTCAATCAATTAAGGACAATCAAATAATCACAGAATCAATTTCCATGAGGGATTCTGGAATAGACCCCTTACTTCTGGAAAAATCCCAAAACTTTTGTTCATTAATTAAGGCAAGTAAAATAGGGAAACAAGTCACAAATAAGGAAACAAATAAAATCTCTACACACAAATTGTAACAGGGCAGTTAATAGGAAACAATCAGTAAGAAAATCTTCAAAGAGTACTGATTTTATAGGAAAGAATTACTCAGATTCCCTAGATAGAAATCAAATAAGCAAAACTTCACAGAAATACCGGGTTTAACAAGGAAAATTGGTTCGAATCACTAATAGAGATCAATTAGGGCAAAAATCCCAAAGAATACTGGATTTTAACAAGCTAAACATTTAAGTCCAAAAATGGAGTAAACTAATACGACTGGTATCACAGAAATAACAAACATATCGAAACAAAAAGTTGAAGAAATTAGTATATCACACTAAATCGTCTAGGGTTCGAGCATTCATGCAAAAATTAGTCAAGATGATGAAGAAACAATTAATTAAACACCGAGAAAATTAGAAACTTTTTTGAATAAAAGTTCGGGATGAACCCTAGTTTTAGAAAGAGTGATTAAAATCGAAATTGTTAACTAAAACAAAGGTTTTTTGAAGGAAAACACTTAATAATACTCGAATCATCTCAGATATGAGAAGAATCAACAGTATCAAACTGGGTTTTTTAGAAAATAGCAGAGGTGAAGAGAATAGGCCAAGAACCCATGGATTCGTAATAAAAACAAGAGGAAATACTTATTCCCAAATGAAAATGGCCTGAGACAGGCCGGTGAACAAGTTTCAAACCGGTACAGGTTGGATTTCCTTGAGATCTTCTCAAGGACTCCTGAAATCGAACAGCCATGGAGTATAGGAGACCAGTGGTGGTCGGAAAAGGCATGGAAGCACCATACGAGGGAGGTTGTCGCCTGTCACGACCCAAATTCCCAACCTTAGGGATCGTGATGGCGCCTAACACCACACTTGCTAGGCAAGCAAATGTTAGAAAATGATAAATTAATTTCCTTAATTAATTACTTCAGCATAAATAATCTAATTTAAATGAACTTAATTAAAATGATTCCCAACAATAATGAAATAAAATATTAATGGCGACCAATTAAATAAAACGAACCACGAACTAATGATATAAATGACTCTAAGACTACCCCAGGGTCTGGTGTCACAATCCATGAACTACTAAAGAATACTACAAATAATGGCTGAAAGAAATAGTGTAACTATTTTGAATAAAATAAAACAGTGTAGATAATCATAGGAGAAGACTCTCGGAATCTGCGAACGCCGGCAGATGTACCTCGTGTCTCCAAACGAATCGGGTGGTCGTCCTGATGTCCTCTAATGCTGACAAGTACCTGGATCTGTGCAAAAGAGCACAAAGTGTAGTATCAGTACAACCGACCCCATGTACTGAGTAAGTGCCGAGCCTAACCTCGGTGAAGTAGTGACGAGGCTAAGTCGGGCTTCAACAATATGATCGATAAAAACAATAAAGCAAGAAAGAAGTCTAAACAAATAGTTAAATAAGTGTTGCAACAAAATAAAATAACTCACCTATAACCATTTCTCAAATAACTCTTCAAAGTTCCAAACTTTAACTTTGAATAAACACAGGGCTAAAATATTTAAAGAGTAGTAAAATAGACATTTTAACTTTTCAAAACGTTTTTTTTTTCTTTAAAAATTAGTAAAATATAAATGTCCTCCCTTATCGCTCCTTGTTGCGGCGTGCAACCTGCTCCCACCTGTCCTCCCTTGTTTCTCCTCCCTAGAATATCACCCTTATTACTCCTGTTGCGGCGTGCAACCCGATCCCACCTGTCCACCCTTATCACTCCTTGTTGCGGTGTGCAACCCACTCCCACCAGACATATCATATCAATTTATTCAAAATTTCACAATTTAGGCCAAGCCTTTCACAATACTTTTGCCTCAACAATTATAAATAATAAACTGCATTTTTCTCATAACTTCATCAATAACTTCTCAACCATGAAACCAACAGGAACATCAAAATATATACCTTTATTTCGTAAAACAATACCAAACCAGTCAACCATGTTCATATCACAAGAAAACTAGCTCAAACAACCAATACTCTCTCCAAATAGTCACAACAATAACTAATAACAGTTCAACAAGGCCAAATAGTCATAGAAACAATAATGAACATATAGCAGTTAAGACAATGATCAAATAAGTGGGGAACGGAAAACGGGATCATGTTTAACAAACGATTTGGGTGGTACATATATACTCGTCACCACACCTATACATCACGCCCATGCATTACACATAACAAACAAGTGGGGAGTCCTATTCCCTCAAGCCAAAGTTAGACCAAACACTTACCTCAATTCCGCAGGCCACTCACTTCTCAGTTATTGCTTTTCCTTTTGAATTCACCTATAACTTGCTCGAATCTAATCAAAATTAATTTAATATCATTAACTAATGCTAACGGAACTAACTTTATTGAAAAATATAATTTTTCCTAAGTT
>ML298154.1:0-62906 GCA_005239495.1 Nicotiana undulata | reverse complement strand
TGACCTTTACACCACAGCTCGACAGATGAAGCCCAAGCTAAGTAGTTTGAACCTCCCATTAAAGGTTCTGAGGTAATCATAATACCGGAACTGCCAGAACCCGAATATTTAGACCCGAAAACATCAACTCCAAAAACATCGTTGAATTGAAGAAAGGTCTATAAAATTACGCCCAAATAATAGAAAGAACCAATTGGAAATTCCCTGAAACAGACGAAGGGAACACTGTAGCTGCCGGAAAAGGACTGTAGTTGTCGTAAAAATTTTAAAGTACTCAGAATCGAGAAATAAAGGCACGGTTAGGGTCGGAATTACTGCAGGGACAGGCTGCCCTGAAGAAGCTCGGCCAAAAAATGGCCGGAAGATGCCTCACGCGCCGGAAAGCACTGTAGCTCGCCGGAAAATTTCAAAGTCGTCGGAATCTGTTGGAAATAGTACCAAAGGACTCGGATTGGACGTGCGAGTAGGCTGTCCTCAAGAAGCGTGGGCCGGAGAAGGGTGCACGCGCCGGCGCGTGGGTGTCACGCGCTCGCCGGAAAAAATCTGCTGGTGGCACGTGGGAGCGCGTGAGGGGTCTTCCGGCGGAGATTTTTTCTAGGGTTGGTCGCCGGAGGCCGATCTACTTAGTGGTGGTGTTGGTTTTTGCACAACACTGATAAAAAGTGGCTTTTTACTGCGGCAGACCTGTGCTTGCCGGAAAAAAATTTCCGGTTGATTGATTTCTCTTTCCGGAGTCGCTGGAATTGATGCACAACGATAAATATGTGAGAAAGCACGGGAGAAAATAATATATTATTCACATTATACAATGATACAATGAGCCCTATATATATAGATAATACATGTCCTAATCCTAATACACATAGGATTAAGGTTAAGGTTATTTACTCCTATTTGACTACTAAACTAACAATATGCATATTTATGAGAAAGTTGATGCCAGAACTATCATACAATGGATTCCATCAGTCTTAGACTTAATATTCTGGTAGTACAATTGAGTCACTTCGACAAATTTTCGATTAATTTTTGTGTTAATGTTGTAGCTTGCCCATCAAAATGATATTCCATGCGAGCCATTTTATTCTTGAAACTGTTGAATGTTGTGTAGAGTAATATTATAAGTAGAATAGTGTCCAACATGTGGACTCTCATAATAGAAAGTATATTGTATAAACTAGGATACATGGATTAGTATTTTTGAAATTATGTTTTTCTACATCAATGCAAGTTGTTTTATTCATTTGATCTTTTTATTGCTTATCTGCTATCTTCAATGTGGCTATCTACTGACAAAAAAGTCACCTTTATTCTTGCTATATTCTATAATTGTTTGAGTCTCATAAGCTTCTCCTCTATGAAAGTACTGGATTATACTTGCGTTGACAGATACTTAGCTTATTTATACTTGAAATGGATGAAGTACAGCTATGCTTCTGCAGAGCTTTTGACCATATTTTTTCAGAGAAAGTGATACCTTCTTTTTGTAGCCATCCAGGAAAGAGTTTGGTTTAATGGTGAACTATTATGGAAGGCGTGGTGACATGCATCGTGCACGTGAAACCTTTGAAAAGATGCGTGCTCGAGGTATAGAGCCAACGGTTCATGTATATACCAAGTAAGTTCCCGTGCTAAACTGTTGCTCAGTTTTAATTAATTTAATTGGGCAAGATGTTAACTGGAAATCACCTCCTCGACAACACTTATGAGCGGATATAATGGAAGTCAACATAATTTCAGTTTTGACATTTCTTTTCCTGAAGCAAAGGCAGCACTTATCTTGCTCTTCCTCTTCTTGTCTATTGCCACGGAGTGGGCGAGTGGCCATGATATGTAATCCTGGTGGAATACAGTCTATTAATAATTGTCTAGCCTTTTTTCTATTTTCAGCTATTTTAGTATATTTGGTTTTAGGATATCTTTTCTAATGTTGAACAATTTTAGAATATTACCTAGAATACAAAATCTTACCTTAAAGTACCTGCCTAGGGTAGGAGTTTAGTTGTAGTTATAAGTAACAATTATCCTCATTATTATTGAAGGATACTTTTTGAGGTTTTCTCTTTCCCAAGGTTTAAAGATTTGAACATGAGTTCTCCAATTCCTTTATCAATTTCAGAACTTCCTTTCTGTCGTTAATCTTCTTTCTCTTCTTATTTCAAAAAAATGAAAATTTCCTTCAACGTGATAGGTTATATTTGTTCACTGCTCAACATTAGTTCTTCACTTCCTCTAATTTTACTATTTCATCTATATTGCAGCCTCATCCATGCTTATGCGGTAGCTAGAGACATGGAAGAAGCACTATCTTGTGTAAGGAGAATGAAAGATGAAGGAATTGAAATGAGTTTGGTGACTTACAGCATCCTTGTTGATGGATTCGCGAAACTGGGCAACATAGAGTGAGCAATCCTCTCACCTCGAGTATTGTTGTTTGCTTAGCATTAGTCTGATAATCTCCTCTTTCAAGGCTTTTGGATATGTTATAGTTTGAATTCGTGTTTCCTTTGATTTAATATGACGTTATGTGTTCATCTTGGTTTAGTAGTTGACCTTGAAAATTTTAAACTAAAACTGAAGATTGTAAGTTAAAACTCAATCTTACGTCAATGAACAGTTTTATTGACTGAACTTTAAGTATGGAATTATTAACTATGCGTAAACGCATTACCTCTTGAGCCGAGGGTCTACCGGAAACAGCCTCTCTACCCCCTCGGGGTAGGGGTAAGGTCTGCCTACACACTACCCTCCCAGACCCCACTTGTGGGCTTTTACTGTGTTGTTGTTGTTGCGTAAACACATTACCTAGTATTTTGCTGGAGTACAGGAATGTAGGACGTACTTCTAGTTTATGCCTGACCTGAAACTTTGCAGTATATTACATCAAATTACTGCCAAGTACAATAGGCGATTGATTCCAACTAAAATTTTTTAGACGTGTGAAGTTGTAGTTAATATAGTAAATACATAAAGTGCCACCTTTTTAAAATTTTCAGTGCTAAATAGTTTTCACTAAAATATTGAATAGCATTTCAAATAGCACCTTGATGTGTAAAATGATTTGAATTTGAAGTGTTAAAAAGATTTTGAATTACACTTATCATACATGTCTATTTTCAAGTAACTCAATAACCAATTTCAAGTGCTACATTGGCTAAGCCACACAAGCCCTTAGTTTTTGCCTTTGCTCAATGCCTTACACTGTGGGAAATATAAGAACCCTGTCTGAAACTGTAAGAATGGTTGCTACTTTATTGTGTTGGTAGCTCATGAAATATTTGAAACTGATAGTACAAAATGATATTGTGTTACAATATGATCTTGATTATATTCTGGAATATCATGTCCGACACTCTGATTTGAGGTCCATATATGGTACCTATAAAATGATAAAAGTAACTTTGGTTTTATATATCCGTCTTCGCGCTCAAAGCTAGTTTTGTTCTATCAATTTCTTGGAGAAAATAGTTCTCTCAACTTTTATTTCTGTACTTGGTCAAAATCCTTTTTCCTAATCTGTCATTTCTCTGTCATGTTTGTGGAAGAGCTGCAGAGCGATGGTTTAAGGAGGCTAAAGAGAGGCATCCAACTTTAAATGCCATTATATATGGAAGCATCATCTATGCTAATTGGTATATTTTCTTTGAATTTTGGCCTTTCCGCTTTTCAATTTTAAGTTGGAGTTCATTGTGGTCTTATTTTGTGCGTGCAATTTCAGACTTGCTAACCATTTTGCTAATTCTCACTGTTAGCTGAAATTTTACTTCCTGAACCACTACTTTCTTTAGCTTTCCTGATTTTTCATGCACGTTTCTTTCATATCATTATGAGTTAATATTATCTGTTTGGTTTTTGAATGAACTGACAGCCAAACAAGCAATATGGACCGAGCTGAAGAGCTGGTTAGGGAGATGGAAGAAGAGGGTATTGATGCTCCAATTGATATATATCATATCATGATGGATGGCTATACTTCGGCAGGGAATGAGGATAAATGTCTCGTTGTATTTGATAGACTTAAAGTAAGTTTCCTGTTTGGATTGGCTTATTTTAAGTGCTTTTAAGCTAAAATAGCTTTTAAGCGGTCTTTTAATGTTTGGATAAAGTAAAAAAGTGCTTTTAAACACTTGTTTTTAAGCTAAAATGACAAAAATAAGTCAAAAGCCAAAAGCTAGAATTCCTAACTTATGGGTTTTAGCTTAAAAGTCACTTAAAACAAGCCCATCCAAACGGGCTCACTTCAGTGTAACTGCGCAGATGAATGGAACATATGGCTTGGTCAAATTTTATTCCGTTACATAGAATTTAGTGAGAAATTGTCCACGTACAAACGGACTACATGATGTCACTGTTTAAGATGGTTTCTCCCCATATATTATACGACACATCAGCTATTGTAGTTTCTTTATTAAGAAAGGGAAGGGAGAGCTGGTTGGAACCTTTCAGTAAGTGAAGAAAACTCTTCATACTGAAGGAGAATATTGTATTTTTTTTGTTTTTTTTTTCCTTGATGAAGTGCCTTTCCGACAATGCTTTAAATAAGGAAAAAAAGTGGAAAAGCCTTTCTGGGCAGTGTTTTGAATAATGGAATTAAGACTTTTGAATAGAAACCTTGTAATGGTCATGGACAGCTTTTTCTGTTTTTTTTTTTTCATTCCTGACTTATCTAATATGGTACTGTAACTTCTTTTTGCAGGAGTGTGGATTTGCTCCTTCAGTTGTCAGTTACGGATGTTTAATGAATCTCTATATCAAGGTGGCTTATTGTCATCATTGTTAGTATATTTGTAACTTTCCTTGTTAGCATCTGATTTGTGCGTATCTTTTGTATATCATTCTCGGTTCAACACATGTAACAGAGTTCATGTTAATAGTGGCAATGTGCAAAAAGGATAATTTAGTTAAGCTTTGACTTCGACCACCCACTTAATACGTCAGAATCCGCCTTCTCCAAATCAAAGGTTTCAACAAACTGGCCTACATAGCTTGTGGAATTTCTGAACCAATAAATTCTAGCAGCCATCTGGTTCGCTTAAGGTGCTGCAGACTAGAGTCTCGTGTATCAAGTCAGAGTTCAGTTACTAAATTGGATTGCTTGGTCATATAAGCTGTATTAACGCCTTCTCCTTTACATTGCAAATCCAAAAGTATCACACTTCGCTTACACGACTTATATAACAGGTGTTCATATGATATCTGGATATTCTCAATTTTGAATTGCTTCCTCTCTGACTTTTACGACTTTTACAATCTTCCTGAGTTTTAACTCCTCAAGTAAAGAAGGGCAACGTCTAGCGAAGTGTTATTGGGTATCAATCCAGCACCCAAAATTGGTATCTTAAATCATTTATTGTTCCATCTTTATCAGAAAAATAGTTTATTATTTCCATGAACTAAACCTATGGTAGTCTTGCAAGATGAAAACTTTAGCACATTTTTAGTTGCTAATTAAAGTATCTTGACATTGCTGATGAGTTGTTAGTTGTTACCAATTTCATCATTCATTTGAAATTTGTAAATTGATTTAAAACCCTTGCAGATGGGCAAAGTCTCCAAAGCTTTTGAGGTCAGTGAAATGATGAAGCTGGCTGGCATAAAGCATAACATGAAGACATATTCCATGTTGATCAACGGCTTCATTTATTTGAAAGATTGGGCAAATGCTTTTGCAATTTTTGAGGATGTAATAAGAGATGGTTTGAAGCCAGATGTGGTGCTTTATAATAACATTATCAGAGCATTTTGTGGCATGGGTAACATGGACCGTGCTTTACGTATTGTTGAACAAATGAAAAAGGAGAGGCATAGACCTACCTCGCGGACTTTTATGCCGATTATACATGCCTTTGCTAAAGCTGGAGCAATAAGACAGGCACTTGACGTTTTTGATATGATGAGAAGGAGTGGATGCATCCCAACTGTTCAGACTTATAATGCTTTAATTCTTGGCCTTGTTGAGAAGCGTCAGGTAAATCTATGTTCCATTGCATGTAGATAAACTTAAAAAGGTGGTGCTTGTTTGTGTGTGACCTGTTACCTGTCCATTTCCTATAAAGGGCAATGGACATGGCACGTATACTGAAGTTTTCAGTAACTACCTAAAAGACCAATTATGAACCACCAAATGCAAGATAAGTGTCGAAGTATTGAATTTACATGAAAATACATTAACTTTCTGCTGTTACCCATTCTGGTTGGGTTGACCAAGTAGTATACTTAGGAGTAGAACCATTCTGGTTGGGTTGACCAAGTAGTATACTTAGGAGTAGAACCAATCAAATGGAAATAAGTTGCTTTATCGCTCTGTTATGCATAGTAAACTAGCAGAGTTAGACTAAGATCTAAATGACCAGTTCTAGCAAATGAATTCACATGCCAAATTGCTAATTCTACATGTCACTCTCATTGTAAACTTGCTGCATCTACATATTAGAAAATCTTTCCACATATTCAAACAGAAAAAACTGATCTATAGCTGGAGTAGACGTGGCAGACTGGACATTATTAGCATGAAATATGGATGTTAAGGGTCAGCAACGTTTGTGTTAGGTAATCTTGTAGAACCGAAGTTGAATTTGGCTAGCCAAATATGCAGATGTTGGTGTCCTATTAAAACAATGCGCTTGTGAATTGCTGGATGGCTTACAATGTTAAATGTAATTTTAGAAGGATTAATAGGATCACCCTTTATTTCACATACATCCTCTTTGTTCCTTTTTCTTTCCGTGTTTGAAAAATTTCAGGCCTATTGAACTTCTTTCCATAGAACCATGGGCGGATGTACCTTAGGCCAAGTGACCGCTTGGTCGGAAAATTATACTAAATATGTATATTTAATTAAAAGGAAGAAACAAATATGAGGATAAATAAAATAAAGTGACACCACTTGACACAAACAATTGTGTAGCTCTTTCGTTCAGGCGCCTCAGTCTTCCAGTATAGGTTGTGGGTTCGAAGCTTGGAAGCTTCATTTATTATTTCAAAATTTTTGTGCCTCACTTACAAAAAAAAAAAGATTACATTGTGTTGAGCAGGGGTCGAACCGTTGACCTCTTAGAAGCTAACAAAACTTTTAGCCACTCGATCAGGAGTCACTTCTGTGAACTCTAGTGACAATAATTTTTTATAGTAATTGAAATGGATGCTAGCTGCTGCTTCCATGATTAGTTGTTGTGCTATTCTTTTTCTTTTCCTTTCATCTTCTTGCTTGCCAATGAAATTTATTAAGAACGATTTGTCAGATCAAATAAATGATGAACTTTTAGTGATTATTAGGTACTTTATATAGAAAAATAGTATTTATTATTATTATTATTATTATTATTATTATTATTATTATTTCTAATGAGGCTACTTTTGAATGCCTTTCAAAAAACGAAACTCATCAAAAAGATTTGTAGTAATATGATTGAGTTATGTTTTAATATAAGATTCGAGTTGTGTTCTTTTTTTATAGGATGTTATTAGCAGTATTTTGTTAATTTGTTCACTTTTAAAGTGTAACACCACTTACAAAAAATCCTGCATACGCCACACTGTAGAACCCTTTTGATTTGTTTGCTTTATATTTAACTTGATGCAGATGGACAAAGCTGTGGAAGTTGTAGATGAGATGTTGCTTGCAGGAATTAGGCCAAATGAACGTACATATACAAACATTATGGATGGTTATGCATCCCTTGGTGATACAGGAAAAGCTTTTGAATATTTTTCAAGAATTAAAGATGAGGGTCTGCAGCTTGACGTATATACATATGAGGCATTGCTCAAGGCATGTTGTAAATCAGGCAGGATGCAAAGTGCTTTGGCAGTGACAAAAGAAATGAATGCCAAAAACATTCCCAGGAATACCTTTGTGTACAACATATTAATTGACGGGTATGGCCTCTTCACATTGGGTCGGTGGTTGCCATCTATTTTGTTTGGGGGGGAGGGGGGAATAATGCTGATTAGCACATTGCCTTTACGGATATACCCTCTTCTATTTGATGGTATTTTACCTCTGTATGGGTATACCTTTGGACTGTATTCCCTCATATTTGCTTATTTTCCTACTCTGTGCAGATGGGCTCGAAGAGGTGATGTTTGGGAGGCTGCTGATTTGATGCAACAAATGAGGCAAGAGGGGGTTCAACCTGACATCCATACCTATACTTCTTTCGTAAATGCTTGTTGTAAAGCTGGAGACATGCAGGTATCTGTGTGATGATATATACAACTTTGGCTGCATTTATATTGCTAATTCAGCTTTGCTAAATTGCGTGAAAATGGATATGTTGATCTCATATGTTGCTTTGTGTACTGTTCTGTTCTTTACAATTGAGGTTGTTCGCGTTTAGAATTTAAAGACAACTAACTTCTACTAATGTCTACTATGTGCATTACGCTTCTCTGGAGCATATTGAGTACTATCTGAAATATGTATGAGTCATGTAGCATTATGTTACCAAATCCGTGCTCCATATATTTGCATCAGACACTACTTGGAATTTGATTTTAGTTTCTTTGAGTCATATCATATGCTCTGCCTAATGGTAGCTTTTCATAGCCCAAAAAATGTTTATTTTTATTTCCTCAAATAGTCACAAGACTACAATCAATATTTGTTTTGTTTCAGAAAGCAACGAATACAATCCAAGAGATGAAAAGGGTTGGGGTTAAACCCAATGTTAAAACCTATACCACTCTCATACACGGTTGGGCACGGGCTTCGCTTCCAGAAAAGGCTTTAAAATGCTTTGAAGAGATGAAGAAATCTGGTTTGAAGCCGGACAAAGCCGTATATCATTGTTTGATGACATCACTGTTGTCAAGAGCCACAGTTGCCGAAGATTACATAATAACGGGGATCCACCGTGTTTGTGACGAGATGGTGGAATCTGGATTGACTGTTGATATGGGAACTGCAGTTCATTGGTCCAGATGCTTGCGGAAGATTGAGAGAACCGGAGGTGATATAACAGAAGCTCTTCAGAAGACCTTCCCTCCTGATTGGAATTCCCACAGAAATCTTAATGCAGCTTCATATGATACCGGGAGTAATGAAGGGTTAAACGATAGTGATCATGACGATGGTCCTTTGTATGAGATTGACAGCGACAGTGACGATGATACAAATGCCCCCACGATGTAATTAGAAGGTAGCTTGATGAAATTCAATTAGCACTCTCTCCAATCGATTTATATTGTATTAGATTGGGCAATTTGTGTAGAAAATACAGAAAAGAGGTCTCAGATGTAAATGGAATTTTGACACTAGTTGGGTCCTGTGTTATAAAAGCCATCGCTTCTGTGATGACCCAAGGGGCCGTTTTATAAAAATAGTCTCTGTTCCATGCTTAATAGTCATAAAAACTAAAATTAAATATCTCGATTTGCGTGTGCAATCCGGGCGTGAAACCGGAAGACTTATGTGAAAATATGAGAAATAGTGATTTTTAGAATTTAAATTTGATAAAAGTTGACTTTGGTCAATATTTTGAGTAAACGGACCCGGATTCGTGTTCCGACGATCTCGGGAGGTTCGCAGTAAAATACGGGACTCGGGCGTATTCCCGGAAATGACTTCCGAAGTCCCAAGCCTTATAAATCAATTTTTGAAAGAAATTGTTTCGTTGAAATATTGATGAATTAAAGAAAAGAAATAATGTTTAAAATCATTGGTATCGGGCCCGTATTTTGGGTCCGGAGCCGGTACAAATTTGTTATGATATTAAAATGTTAACTAAGAAATTTGGTGAAAACGGAGTTCGTTTGACGTGATTCGAACATCCGGTTGAGAAATTTTGAACTTTAAGAGTTCTTGTTGAAAATGATGAGTTTTGAGGTTTAATTTATAGTTTTACATGTTATTTTCATGATTTGATTGCACGAGCAAGTCCGTATGATGTTTTTAGACTTGCGTGCATATTTTGCTTAGAGCCCGAGGGCTCGGGTGAGTTTCGGGTAGGCCACGAGATGTTTTTACACTTGAAAGATTGCTGGTTTTCTTTGCTGTCAGTGCACAGGTATTTAATGCAGTGCGAACGCATAGAGTAAAATAGGGGGAGGTCATTTTTGTTCTATGCGAACGCAACCCCCAGTGCGAACGCATAGAGTAAAATAGGGGGAGGTCATTTTTGTTCTATGCGAACGCACCACTCAGTGCAAACGCATAGAGTAAAATAGGAGGAGGTCATTTTTGTTCTATGCGAACGCAACCCCCAGTGCAAACGCATAGAGTAAAATAGGGGGAGGTCATTTTTGTTCTATGCGAACGCATAGAGTAAAATAGGGGGAGGTCATTTTTGTTCTATGCGAATGCACCCCCAGTGCGAACGCATAGGTCTCCTGTCCAGCTAATATAAATACCTTTTAAAAATCGGGCAGACTTTCTTCTTCACCAAAATTTTGAGGTTTCAGCCCTAAAAGCGATTTTCTTCAACAATCTTCATCCTAAGTCATAGGTAATCAATTCCAAACTTTGTTCTCTTAATTCTTTACTGTTTTTCATCACTTTTAAAGCAAAACACAGAATTTTCATGGTAAAAATTGAGAGTTTGGGTAAAATTAGGGAATTTTATAAAAATCAAATTTTTACATCGAATTAAGGTGGGATTTCAAAACCAATAGCATATTTGGGTTCGTAAGTGAATGTGTAAACGTAATTTGGTCCGAACTCCGAGTTTAGACCAAGTGGGCCCGGGGTCGGGTTTTCACTTTTTTTTTAGAAAACTTAGGAAAAATTATATTTTTCCAATAAAGTTAGTTCCTTTAGCATTGGTTAATGATATTAAGTTAATTGTGCTTAGATTCGAGCAAGTTAGAGGTGAATTCAAAAGGAAAAACAATAATTGAGGAGTGAGTGACTTGCGAAACTGAGGTAAGTGTTTGGTCTAACTTTGACTTGAGGGAATAGGAATCCCCACTTGTTTGCTATGTGAAATGCTTGGGCGTAGTGTATAGGTGAGTTGATGAGTATCTATGCACCACCCAAATTGTCTATTAAATATGATCTCATTTCCTGTTCCCAACTTAATTAATGTTTGTCTTAATTGTTATATGTTCATTATTGTTTCTCTGACTATTTGACCTTATTATTTTGTTGTTAGATATTGTTGTGGTTATTTTGGAAAGAGTATTTGTTATTTTAGCTGGTTTCCTTGTGGTATATAACGATTGAGAGATTTGACATTATTTTTAGGAATTTTATATATATATATATATATAGATTTACGTTCCTATTGGTTTCATTTTGATAATATTGAGGAAGTTGTGAGAAATGCAGTTTAACTGTTTCGTAATTGTTGAGCTTCATGTGGTTATTGGGTTTCATTGAGTTATTTTCAATTGTTGTTGGAAGTGTGTTAAAAGTGTTGGTTGTTTTCTTGATTCTATCATGGTATATAAAGCTTGATCTTGATTGACAGCGTTACAGTGTTTAAATATATTCTGGTTGATTTTATTGTGGAATGATATTGGTTAAAGCTTACGAGTTATATGGTTTTCTGTTTGAAATTGTGGAAACAACAATATTGTGAAAGACTTGGCCTGAATTGTGAAATTATTTATAAATAAATTGATATGATATGTCTGATGGGAACGGTTTGCACGCCGCAACAGGAGAAATTAGAGTGATGTATTTAGGGATGACAGGTGGGAGCGCGTTGCACGCCGCAACAATAAGCGATAAGGGAGGCATTTATATTTTTACTGATTTTTAAAGAAAAACAAAGATTTGAAAACTTACTATTTTACTTTTACTATTTTTCATATTTTTGGCACTATTTTTATTTAAAACTAAAGTTTGGAAACTTGAAAATTATTTGAGAGTTGCTTATAGCCGAGGCTTGGGAAAGGCGGCTGAGTTATTTTATTTCTGTTGCAGTATTTAATTAATTGTTTAGAATTCCTTCTTGCTTTATATTTATTGTCTCAGTTATATTTTCTTGTTCGTGTAGAATTGTTTTATTTCGTTATTGTATATATTATTGCCACAGGTTATATGTTGTTAATGCCCCGCCATAACCTCGTCACTACTTCGTCGAGGTTAGGTTCGGCACTTACTCAGTACATGGGGTCGGTTGTACTGATACTACACTCTGCATTCTTTTGTGCATATCCAGGTACCGACCAACGATAGAGATATTTAGAGCGGCTATTCGTTTATTCGGAGACACGAGGTATATCTGCCGGCGTTCGCAGATCCCGAGAGTCTTCTCCTATTTCCATAAATGTTGTTTATTTTATTCAAAACAGTTACATTATTTCTTTCAGTCCATTATTTGTAGTATTCTTTAGTAGCTCGTGAATTGTGATACCAGACCCTGGGTAGTCTTAGAGTTATTTATATACTTAGTTCGTGGTTCGTTTTATTTAATTGCTTCTTCTTTTATATTTGGAATATCTCATTGGAAATCATTTAAATTAAGTTACTTTTAATTTATTTATTTATTTATGCTTAAGTAAATAATCAAAGGAAATTAGTTACTCGAATTCTAGCATTGGATTGCCTAGCAAATGTGGTGTTAGGCGCCATCACGATCCCTAAGGTTGGTAATTTGGATCGTGACAGCTTCTATCGCCTAAGGTGAGAAATGCATGTGAAGGGAGGGGTTATGGCTTCATTGGTGAAGCTGTGCGCTTCAGAAAAGTTTGAGCCAGATGAAAAACTGTCTTCGTTGAATCTCAACTTAGAGGAGTTGGATTAATATTGGCATTGTTGTATATTAGATGATGAAATTAGTTATTTAAAATTGCAATTTGATTATCATAGTACTAAATTCATATATGTATGATATTTTCTTAACTTTTTATAACGTTGTTGGTTCCTAATGATGCCCAATCAAGATCGAAAAATTTGCTATGTTCTTGTTTTGGCATAAGGAATTGCATATGCCCCTTTACCAGATATCTTGTAGCCAGCAGAATTGAGTCTTCAACCTGAAATATTTCTTCTTTTCTGTCTTCGCTAGGATTTAAACTTTGGTCTCATGATTTTCACTCACTTCACTGAACCGTTGTGTTAGATATACTTAATTATTATCGACTCTTCCCAGCTTCTGACGTTTGCCGGATAAATTGTCTGTAGCTTTTTAACTGTGTACCATAGATTACTGTAGTGGACATTCCAAACTGAAAATGTTATTTGCAGAAACAGTAATAGGAAACCATCAAATGGTACTAGAAACTTGCTTTGTCTGAAGCCTGTTTGTACTTGTAATGTTAATTGTCTACCAGGTAGTATGCACACCTTCTTGTTTTCTGGTATCAGATTGAAATACTAAAAATTTGAATATTACTCTTGAATTTTTCTACAAAGAAAACGTGTACTATATAAAATCTTGCAGTGCTTCATGAAGTAAGGCAGAATCTGAATTAACCGAGTCAGCATAAACTGAATACCAGAAGATTATTAAAGATGGATATCTTTGATTGCACGTAAGGATGTAGTACAATGGTTATCAAGAGGGTTGAGAATTATGAGGTGTCAAATTCAAATATTTGCGACAAAAACACTAGATGATTTCTTTAATAGAATATTTCGAGGAATTTATCGATGTGCACTTGACATCACGAATGTAAAAAAGAAGAAAATAAGTATCTTTCAAAAGATTTGTATTTTCTGTCGAAATGGGATGGTATTAGAAGTAAAACTACGTTATGTTTTTTTCCATGGATCATTAATCGTTGCTACGAGTTTTAAGGTGTTAAAAGTTCCACAGTTAGAAGAGTAATACGCATTATGAAAATTTTAGGAGTTAATTTTATCCATGGTTATTTAACTTTTGTGTTTTTACTCAAAAGTCATTTTTCTTTTGTTACGTAAAAAATTATTTAATTTTGTGTTCATTACTCAAAAGTCACTTTTCTTTCTTTTATTACACAAAAAGCATTTTACTTTGCTCTAGTTATCACAAAAGTCACATTTATTAGATTTTATAATATTTTTACTTGAAAAGTCTATTATGCCTTTGATATTATATAAATCTTCATATTTATGTAATTCCTTTTATATTATATACTGTATACTATATTTTTACCTAGGTATTTTATTTATAACTAAAATAATTAATATTATTTTATTTATTATTTTTATAATATATTCGTACATTTTATTTTTCCTTAATTGATTTTATTCTTTTACCATACAAAGCTATTCCCATGCTCAAAATTCCAAACGGACCTCGATTACTCCAAAACATACTCCAAACCAAATTTAAATAACTTTAAAACCTTCAATTAGTCAACTTTCACTGTTAGGCGCGAAACGCCACCAAGTTGTCCAAAACATGACCCGAACAAACGCCCAAGTCCAAAATCATCATACGAACGTATTTGAAATCGTCAAATCCGGATTCCGAGGTCGTGTCCTAAAAATGTTAACCGAAGTCAAACTTGGTCTTTTAAAGCCAAACTAATGAACCAAGTGTTCTGATTTCAACCCGAACCCTTTCAAATCCCAAACTAATCATCCTCGCCAGTCATAAAATAGTAAAAACACATATGTGGAGTCTTATTTAGGGGAACATGGTTGTAGATAGGGGTGTTCAAAACCGATCCGAAACCGAAAACCGAACCGAAGCTTAATAGCTTACTGGTATCGGGTTAACGGTTTAACGGACAGGGAACAGATTGGAACTTTTTAATTAACGGCTTATCGGTTTGGGGGCGGATTATTCAATTTTTCTAATGGCTAATCTNTCTTAACGGCTAATCCGTTAACCCGTTAAGAATATAAAATTTATTTTTATCCATATATAATTATATATTATATAATATATATTAAATATCAAAAACAAAAATATAAAAGCCCTTCCACTCTCCAGAAACCCTAAAAGCTAAAATCAACCTAAATTCCTATTTCCTAACGCCTAGTCGCCTACTGATACATACTCTCTCTGTACTCTCCACTTCTCCAGTGTCCTCCTGACCTCCACTCCACTGTCCAGTCTCCTCGCCAGCTTGTCCTCGTCCTCGTCGACTTCACTTCACCAGCCGACGCCCGACAGGCGACAGCCGTCTCCGCCTCTCCGGTCTACTTGTGAGTTGTGACTCGCCGTCTCCGCCTCTCCGGTCTCCCTCTCTCTGTTTCGCTTAAAATCTGGTAAGTTTCTTTTCTTGTTGATGTCTTTAAAATGAATGTCTTTTCTTTTCTTAAAATCTGGCTTAAAATCTGATGTCATTTCTTGAAGGTTTTTTGTTCGTGGTCTAGTCTATAGGAAAATATTAGCTAAAAAATTCATGGTCAACAAAAATTTCAATTATGAAAATACTTATAATATAACTCACACACTACTTACGTTCCTATGTCTTAATTAAACAGATCATTAAGACAAATAGTGTGATAAATGCCCAGAAGAATTAATAGTACCGCAAGTTATAATTTAGTTTAAGGAAATTCCATGATTAAGGAAATTCCTAAATCTTTTCTCTTTGTCGTTATCTTATGAAAGTTTAAGCTCATGAATTTGATTCAATTAACTTGTGATTGAGGCATAATAGTTGTTGTTAACGTCATGAATCAAAGTCGTGGCAAATTCTGGGTTTTGATTCTTGTGGTGAATGACAGAGTTGTNTCAGAATTTCAGCTTTAAATTTTCCTGGCATAGCATAGTCAGAATTTCAGCTTCAAATCTTTGTCAGAATTTCAGAATTTCAGCTTCAAATCTTTGTCAGAATTTCAGCTTCAAATCTTTGTCAGAATTTCAGCTTTATTCTCATTCCTTTTCTTTTACTGTTTGCAGTGATTCATACATGGATGAAAATATACAAAGTGATAAGGTGACGATGGGGGAAAGCGGAGCTTCTAATTCAAATGCAACAAGTCAAGCTCAAACAACAGAGTCAAATATAACCAAAAAAAGGAGAAAAAGGTCAGTTGTGTGGGATAATTTTACAGAAATTACTACTTCTGAAGGGAGTACAAAAGCAAAATGTAACTATTGCTTTATTGAGTACGTATTTAAGACCAAAGACGGTACGTCGACACTTCTTTCTCATATGCTTAAGTGTCCTAAACGCCCTACTATTGTTGATAAAAAACAATCAAATTTAGGCTTTCAATCTGCTCCTGGGGGTAGTCAGGGCGACATAGCTGTTGTTACTTGGAAATTTGATCAAGAAGAATGTAGGAAGCCTTTATGTCGTATGGTAATAGTTGATGAGCTTCCTTTTAGCTTTGTTGAGAAAGAAGGTTTTAGAGACTTTATGAAAGTGGCGCAACCTTATTTTCGGATCCCTTCCCGTAGTACTGTAACTAGGGATTGTTTTGATCTTTTTAATGAAGAAAAGCAAAATTTGAAGAGGTTTTTATAGAAACAAAACAAAGAGTATGTATTACCACTGATGCCTGGACTTCTATACAAAGAATCAATTACATGTGTATCACTGCCCATTGGATTGATAGTGAATGGAATATGCATAAGAGAATAATTAATTTTTGTCCTATTGTTAGTCATAAAGGCGAAGATATGGCAAATGGTATTGGTAGGTGCTTACGTGAGTGGGGGATCAATAAGATCTTCACTGTCACAGTTGATAATGCAAGCTCAAATGACGTGACGGTAAAAGAATTATCTAAGCAATTGACAAAAATGGGTACTAATTTGATGAATAGTACTCACCTTCACGTGAGATGTATGGCTCACATCATGAATCTTGTGGTCCAGGATGGTTTAAAAGAATCTTCAGTGTCTATTGAACGTGTTAGGCATGCAGTGAGATATGTTAGGCAGTCTCCTGCGAGGTTGAAGAGGTTTCAAGAATGTTTTGATGATGAACAACTCAATTGTAAAAAAACTTTATGCTTAGATGTTCCAACTAGGTGGAATTCCACCTACTTGATGTTGCGTAGGGCTGTTGAATTTGAAAGTGCATTTTCACATTATGCTTCTAGTGAAATTTGCTTGAGACATTATCTTGAGCATTCTTATATTGATGTTGGAATTCCTACAGGTGAACTTTTGAGTAGTGATTGGGAGAATGTAAAAAGAATTACAAAGTTTCTTGAGATCTTCTATCTTCTCACTTCGAAGATATCTGGATCACGTTATGTTACATCTAATATTCATTTTCTTGAAATTTGCGCTGTTGCTGTTTATTTGAAGCAATTGATAGCAAATGAAGATACAATTTTAAGTGAAATGGCAAAGAATATGAAAGAAAAGTTTGATAAGTATTGGGGTGATCCAAGGAAAATGAACAAGATAATTTTTATCTCATGTATTTTGGATCCACGTTACAAGATCGAATCGGTTGGCTATGCACTTGTAAAGATGTTTGGTGTAGATCAGGGGCCAACTATACAAGCAGAAGTGACAAAGTACATGACTTCATTATTTTGTGAGTATGTAAAGTCCAACTCAAAAAGTGTTGTGCTTGCTTCATCTTTAGATTGTTCTTTATTGGACACTTTGACTTCCGGGCTTACTGGCAGTCAAGCAAGCACCCCAAATATAGGACTTTTAGAATCACTCATGCAAGATATAAAAAAATATAAAAGTGGGAGTGGAGGTGTTGATACTAGAACAGAGTTAGATAAATATTTAGGTGAAGAAACTGAGGATGACACTAAAGAATTTGATGTTCTTCTTTGGTGGAAATTGAACTCGGCTAGATTTCCTATTCTTGCGGAGATGGCTCGTGATGTATTAGCTGTTCCTGTTTCAAGTGTGGCATCCGAATGTGCGTTTAGTACGGGAGGACGTCTTCTTGATTCATTTAGGAGTTCATTAACTCCTAAATTGGTGCAAGTTCTAGTGTGTCTTCAAGATTGGCTTCGAAATGAAAAATTAAAACAACCTATTAGTGTTGAGGAAAATCTTGATAAAATCGAGCAGCTTGAACAAGGTAATAATATTGTTACTATATTTGTTGTATATAAGTGTTGTTGATATGCTTATATTTATCACACGACTCATTAATTTAATTTTTTTCTTCAGATTTAGCCAGCAATGGAAAAGACCCTTCCGCTAGTTGACGTGTAGTGTTAATATATTTGGTAAGAATTTGAATTGAACCAATGAAGGCCTCAAGTATTTGTTGTATATAAGTGTGTATTTACTGTTAATTGAACTAACAATGGGAAGCATTGTTTCTTGACTTCATCCCTTTCAGTTATTTCTTTGTATTTTTCTTCTATTTTTCTATTCAAATCCTTCTCTGTGATCTTCTTTGTTCCTTTCTTTCCTTGTTTTAGAAGAAGAAATCACTGAAATTTGAATCTTGTTACTCTTTGAAGGTATTGTCCCTGTTGATGAAGGCTAAGGAGAAGACTTGGCCACAACATTCTTGGGGCATTCTTAATTTGGGTTTAGTTACTAAATGATTTTAGTTGAGGGACATTTTTTTACCCTTTGGTATTGCACGGGGGTGAGACGATTCTTATATGTTTGATGTTTCTGCCGATTTGACAAAGTAATATTTGTTGGCTTGTGGCTTGTTCCAGTTTTTGGGTCTTTGGGATACATGTGCTATTGGAGTTTAATAGTTTATGGTTTGGACTTTGGACTTTGGAGTGACTTTCCTTTTCTATTTAGAAGTCATGGACATGTTCAGTTATTAGTTTTCTCTATTTAAACGTGTATGATGTATTTGATAAATTACTGAAGTCCATTATGCACTTTTATTTTTTGTTGCTTTTTCTTATATGTTTGATGTTTCTGCCGATTTGACAAAGTAATATTTGTTGGCTTGTTGCAAATACTTAAGTGTATACTTAAGTAAGTCACATATCTCACTTTGATAACCATAGGTTGAATTAGGCCGATAAATCGTCCAATAACCGCCCGATAAGAGGTAAACTGATACCAATCCGCCCGATATCTTATCGGGTGGCTAGCGGATTAATACATTTAAAAGCCGATAACCGATAAGCCAAATCGTTAAGAGTAAATAACCGCCCAATCCGCCCGATAAGCAGCCCTAGTTGTAGAAGGTAAATAAAATTATAAAACTAATAAATAAAATAATATTAAGTTATTTTAGTTATAAATAAAATACCTAGGTAAAAATATATTATATAGTATATAATATGGAAAGAATTACATAAATATGAAGATTTATATAATATCATGTGAATAATAGACTTTTCAAGTAAAAATATTATAAAATCTGGCAAATGTTACTTTTGTGATAACTAGAGCAAAATAAAATAATTTTTGTGTAATAAAAGAAAGAAAAATGACTTTTGAGTAATGAACACAAAGTTAAACAATTTTTACATAACAAAAAAAAGTAAAGTGACTTTTGGGTAACAAACGCAAAGTTCAATGACCATCGATAAAATTGTAAGAAAAATGAGTAGATAATATTGACTAAGAACAAGAAGGAAAGAAGAATAACTTATCAAAAATACTGTGTCATGGCAACTCACTGCCTTGAAAGCGATTACGGCCCGACTGGGTGTAAAATCGTTAAGACTGGTCGCCCCGCAAGGTTCCACATCACCTCCAAACACGTGCACTCGTGGCTGAAAGTTCAGAATTTGCACAAAATAGTTGCCCAGAAAGAAGAGAAGATGAAGGTTTTTTTCTTAGCTGTTACAGATATTAAAAATATTGTAGGAGGAAAGTGATGATTAGCAAGATGGATTCTTGGTTAAGAATTGAGTGAATATGATGGCTAATTCACAACCTATTTATAGGCAATTAGGGAGGTTGCATCTTGCATGTATGACAAGTGTGGAGAATTTTTTGATACTTGTCCAAGCATATTAGTCCACTTGGCTCCAATATTAACAAGTGTACCTTGTCTTCCATGCATGAAGACACATGAAAGATTTGCATAGCCACTTGTCAAAGCCATTCAACACTTGGCTTCAAGGCTTCATGCAAGAAGCCATTAGGAAATAAATAGGACACTTGTAAAATAAAAAAGACCCATGGCTATTGGTTGTAAATGGATTTTCATAAAGAAACTTTTGATTTTACATTATAAATAATACCAACAATCCTCCACTAATGCAAAGACAAAAAATAGAACAATTCTCGGCAAAAGAAGGAAAATGTGCTTAAGTGTCAATATCTTTCGATTTGAATTGACACGTAGTGAAATGAGGCAACAACTAACATCCACAAAGTGAAGTACTCTTGAACTAAATGGACATTAGCTGAGACCCCCGCAACACATACTATATCCTTAATTTGATGCAAATTCCGCGATACTAACAAAGTGCTTTTATGGTCATGCACATACCTTGGGTATCACGAGCTCTCTAGAAAGACATCCCAAGTCTTTCATAAAAGGCGACCGAACCTTTACACTCACGTAGGTGATTCCATCAACTCTATCTACATATAGACTACCTTAAGGCTATGGAATCATTAAAAGCAAAATAAGCTCAACCTTATAAAGCACTACCACACGCCATAGGGATAGGAAATATAGTGCATATTGAGGTCTCATATGGCTTCGTTTGACCACAAACGGGTATCCACCATACTTCCTCAATCCATGAGCTTTAGCCCTATCCCCCCCGACGTTTCAAGGATAAATCTCCTTTCCAAGCCCTTGGTTAAAGGATCCGCCAAATTTCTTTCGAATCTTACATATTCCAAGGAAATAACACCATGTTTCAACAATTATCGCACCATGCCTAATGCGGATATGTCTTCTTTTTCCATTGTACACACTATTTTTGGCAATTCCAATTGCTGCCTATGAGTCACAATGCAGAGAAACTGGTGAAGCTTGTCTTCCCCACAAAGGCACGTCTGCCAATAAGTTTCTCAACCACTCGGCTCTTGCCCTGCCAACTCAAGGGCAATGAATTCAGACTCCATAGTAGATCGTGCTATACGAGTCTGTTTTGAAGACTTCTATGAAATAACACCTGCACCCAAAGTAAACACATAGCCACTACAAAATCCTTCTAAAATAGCAGGAAATTTATTTAAATGCAAACACCAATCCATGGTACCTCTCAAATACCTTAGCAAACGATGAAGAGCATTCCAGTGTTCACTACTAGGGTTGTGAGTATATCTACTCAATCTACTAACAACATAAACAATATCAGGTCGTGTATAATTCATGAGAAACATCACACTACCAATTATTTTATCATACTCAGTTTGAGAGATACTAGATTCTTTATTCCTTTTCAAGTGTGTGCTAGGATCATAAGGAGTTCCCACATGTGCTACGTCAAAATAATTAAACTTTTTCAATATTTTCTCAACATAATGAGACTAAGACAATGAAAAGCCATTAGAAGTTCTTTTGATTTTAACCCCTAAAATCACATCTGCTTCTCCAAGATCTTTCATTTCAAATTTATAAGACAAGAAATTCTTAGTCTCATTAACGACATTCACATTAGGGCCAAAGATTAACATGTCATCCACATACAAACATATAATAACACAATCTGATCCTATCATCTTGGAATAAACACAAGTATCATATGCATTAACAACAAAACCATTACCCATTAATGTGCTATTAAAATTTTCGTACCATTGCTTAGGTGCCTGTTTTAGATCATACAAAGACTTTATCAATTTGCATACTTTATTCTTCTGTCCTTGGATCATAAATCCCTCAGGTTGAGACCTATAGATTTCTTCCTCTAAATCACCATTTAGGAAAGCCGTTTTAACATCCATTTGATGTATCACTAAGTTATGAATAGAGACTAAAGCAACAAGAGTTCTAATAGTCGCTATCTTAGTCACATGAGAATAAGTGTCAAAGTAATCAAAGTCTTTCTTTTGGTTAAAACCCCTAATAACAAGTCTAGGCTTATATTTCTCAATTGTACCATCAGGTCTCAATTTCTTCTTAAATATCCACTTGCTACTTATGGGTTTACAACCTTTAGGCAAATTTGACAAGTCCCAAGTGTGATTAGAAACTATAGAGTCTAATTCACTTTTGATGGTCTCTTTCCAAAAACTAGCATCTATTGACCTTATTGCTTCACTGTATGTCTTAGGGTCTTCTTCTATTAAATAGATTGACGCTAATTCATCACTCAATATATCAAGATCAATATTTTCAGTAAAGAAAGTAGTAATAAAGTCAGAACCAAAGCTAGCTTCAATTCTACGCCTTTTACTTTTTCTAAGTTTATTTTCATGCTCATTAGCACTAACACTAGAAGAGGGCATAATATGAGAGTTAACAGACATAGATGTAGAAGCATTATTCGGCAGATCACTAGGCACATTATATTTCAATGGTAAAACATGCTCAAAAAAATTCTGCATCTCTAGATTCACAAATAAAACTATCATTCAAAGACATAAATCTATATGCAACACTATTTTGAGCATAACCGATGAAAATAGCATCAAAAGTTTTGGGTCCAACAGTTACTTGTTTAAAATCAGGTAGACCAACCTTAGCCAAACACACTCACACTTTCAGAATTTTCAAGTTAGGGGAAAACCATTTCCATAACTGATACGGGACTTTATCTAACTTCTTATGAGGGACTTTATTAAGAACATAGCATGCATACAAAACAGCTCCCCCCCACATATTATCAGATAAACCCGAACTCAAAAGCATAAAATTCATCATTTCCTTAAGGGTTCTATTTTTCCGTTCGGCTGTACCATTTTGTTGGGGAGTATAGGTAGCACTAACCTCATGTATAATACCATTTTCCTCACAAAAGGATTCTAGAGTATTAGTACTATATTCACCACTCCTGTCAGACCTAAGTCTCTTGATTTTTCTGTCTAATTGATTCTTTACTTCTTCCTTGTATTTCAAAAACATGCTTTCAGCCTCATCTTTTGACTTAAGAAGATATACCTTAGTGTATCTAGAAAAGTCATCTACAAAGGTGATGTAGTATTTTTTTCCCACCTTTACTAACTATGTTCTTGAAACCTACTAAGTCTGAATGTACTAGTTCAAGCAATTCTATTTTTCTACTAGTTACATTCTTAAAAGGCTTTTTGGTATGTTTTGCTTCTACACAAACAGGACACTTAGAAAAATTATCAACATTAACTGCAGGAATTAATTCCATTTTTCTAAGTCTTTTAATAGAAGCAATATTAATATGACCTAGTCTACTATGCCACAAATAAATAGACTCGGAAATATAAGCAAAATTAAAAGTACTAGCATTATTAGCAATCTCTTGAGCGATGTTCAGTACGAATAAACCCCCACTAAGGGAACCTTTCCCAACAAAGTCTCCCCCACGAGAAATAATAACTTTATCAGATTCAAAAATAAGTTTAAGACCTACTTTGTTGAGAAGCGCACCAGAAACTAAGTTTCTACGAAGGGAGGGTACATAAAGAACATTGTTCAAAGCTAAAGTTTTTCCAGAAGTTAATTTAAGAAGAGTTTTTCCTTTACCCATAACTCCAGCTGTAGTGAATTTACCCATGTAGACACACTCGCCATCAGCAGATTCCTCAAAGTCGTGAAACAACTCTTTGTTGGCGCAAAGATGCCTTGAAGCGCCTGTGTTCAGTATCCAGCCATTCTTGTTAGCCACCATGTTTGCCTAAACAACCCTCAGTAAGGTTAGATTGGACTGGAGCTTTTCCTCCATTCATTGAGATTTGTTCGTGTCTCTGGTTGCACTGAAAAGCCTTGTGTTTTTCCGCAGACGTAGCAAGGTCCTTTCGACTTTTGAATATGGCCTTCCGACTTATTGAAGTAATTCTGCTTCTTCACTTGTCTTTTCTTCTGTTTTTCTTTAAACCTATCTTTCACAAAAGTACTAGAAGATTCCACAAGGTTAGCATTAGAAGAATTAAGAGAGAGAGAGATTTCATCTTATCCTTAAGCCGTTCAGACTCCTCATCTTTGAGACGGTTTGCTTCCTCAGTTCTCATGTGAGTGATCAGTTCTTGAAGAGTTAAGTTTTTCTTCTTGTGCTTCAGTTGATTCCTGTAATCACTTCAGGAAGTGGAAACTTTTCAAGCAAAACATTAGCCTGAAGAATCTCACACATCTCCATGCCGCCGTTCAAAACATCAGCAGTCAGGTTCTCATACTCGTGAACCTGTTCCATGATTGGCTTATCATCAACCATCTGAAACTTGATCCACTTTCCAACGACATACTTCTTTTTTCCCGCGTCATCATCACAATATTTCTTCTCTAAACTGTCCCATATGACTTTAGCAGATTTATAATTTATAAACAAATCAAATAGAGGGTTAATGATATGGTTAAGCATATGTACTCTCACTGTTTTATTATTCTTTTCAAATTTATTCTTAGCATCAGCATCAACAACAATAATATTAGCAGCAGTAGAGCTATCAGCAACAATATCAGCAGGAGGATCGTTAAACAAAACATAATCAACTTCTAATTGTTCAAAGAAAATTAAAAGTTTCTGCAGGGACCAACGCTTATAATTATTTCCATCTAAAGGCTCAAGTTTTGACAGATCAGGAAGTGTTTTGTTCAAAGTGGTGGCCATTAGTCAATATTATATACGAAATCACTTTCTAATTGTAAGAAAAATGAGTAGATAATATTGACTAAGAACAAGAAGGAAAGAAGTACAACTTATCAAAAATACTGTGTCGTGGCAAGCCACTGTCTTGAAAGCGATTTCGGCCCGACTAGGTGCAAATCGTTAAGACCGGTCGCTCCCCAAGGTTCCACAACACTTCCAAACACGTGCACTCGTGGCTGGAAGTTTAGAATTTGAACAAAATAGTTGCCCAAAAAGAAGAGAAGATGAAGGTATTTTCTGTAGCTATTACAAATATTAAAAATATTATAGGAAGAAAGTGATGATTAGCAAGATGAATTCTTTGTTAAGAATTGAGTGAATATGATGGCTAATTCACAACTTATTTATACGCAATTAGGGAGGTTGCATGTATGACAAGTGTGTAGAGTCTTTTGACACTTGTCCAAGCATATTAGTCCACTGGCTCCAATATTAACAAGTGTACCTTGTCTTCCATGCATGAAGACATATGGTAGATTTGCATAACCACTTGTCAAAGTCATTCAACACTTGGCTTCAAGGCTTCATGCAAGAAACCACTTGGAAATAGATATGACACTTGTAAAATAAAAAGACTCATAGCTATTGATTGTAAATGGATTTTCAAAAAGAAATTTTAACTTTGCACTATAAATAATACCAACAAAATTAACTCAAATTTTAGTTTCTTAGATCTATATTTATCACAAAGTACAAAATATAAATTAACTAACCATGATTAAGTAACAGAAATTTATGTAAAAATAATATTTCCCGTCCTAATGTTTTTCCTAGACTCAAATAAGTGAACGTGCATGTAAGCTTTTTCAACCTTATATTCTACTTATATCAAAACAAAAGGAAACTGATGGACTAACAAACACAACTAATCACGCTCTAACTAACTGACATTGAGTTTTGGCGAAAACAAGTATGACATTTGCCTGAAACAGTCATAATTAATTAGGAGTATCATTACTTTTAGTCCCCGCTAGAAACTATCTACATTCGATAGCTGAAAAAATATATAAAATTTGTATAATTTTTTATATAGCATACATAAGCAACTGAGCCATAATTCATCGATCGCAATATTCTTGCGATAGCAAATGCGTGGTTCATCCTCTAAGTGAGAATAGATGTGAAGGTTCGGATAATGTATATGTATACAAAAAATATCTATATATTTTTGGCTATATTTTTTAGAGCGCCTATATATTATCATTTTCCCAATTAATTACTAATAATTACTCATTACGTTTCATAATTAAGTTGGGCGTCCATAATCAAGAACTACCCGATAAGTACTACTTTCTTAAAGCATGCTAATTAAGTAAGAACTCAGATTTAATTACCACCCCTAATTGACTTCCATTGTTAATATAGTACGGAACATATATGATTATCAGAATTTGATAATGCACGTCTTTATAAGGGGACATTATGAAATGATGGTTAATCTTTCAATATCTTTTTAATTAATTAACAATCATGAGTTTAAAGCTATAATTAAACTTCAATCATACAAGGTCAACATACCATGTATCCCACCCCACTGTCAATCCACGTACTTCTACTAGTCATGAAGAGTGGTAGAGAGGGGACAAAAACAGTTCATATACATACATTTTTGCCATTAAAAAAATCAGATTATTAAGATAAGAATATCAAATATTCCAATAGAAAATCTTCTAATCACACGAGGGAAGGATCAGGAGAAACTTCTTATCAATTGAAAAAATAATTGAGACTACAATAAAATAGTCTAGTGTCTTGTTGGAACTTTGCACTTAGATATAATTTTCGCATTTTATGTTTTGGCTGTCCCAAAAAAATGTGTTTAACTGGTATATTTTGGAGGAGTATAGGCTTTCAATAAGTATTAGCCTGAGTTCAAGTGTATAAAAGAAAAAATCGGACAAATTTAAGGGTCCGCCTATGTATTTCACATATTTCTTGTTTAGTTTTAGTTAACCTGAGATATACCTTTGACAGAGATGTACATGGATCGGGTTGGTTCGATTTTGTCAGATTTTTCGAGGTTTCTTTTTTCTTTTTTGTTACATGAATATTATTTCAATCTTACTTTGTTAAATTTATAGATAAAGTTTTAATAAGTGAATATATGTTTAGTAAATATTGAAAAAATTGGAAAACATATATATGATCTATTAAAATATTCTAATAGGAGAATTATTTTTAATAACACATAATAGTTATTTTCTTAGTCGTCTAACAATAATTTTCGTTAATGTAGGCTTTCAAGGTTAACACATGAGATAATCCCAAATATTTCAATATTTTGTAAAGAAAAATTCAATATAAAGTTTTAAACTAAACCTAGTCGGATTTTAATCGGCTTGATTTGACTTTTCAATTTGGCATGGTTTTCCGGTTCGGTTTGAACACCCTACCCCTTAATATCACCCCACCCCCTACCCAAAAAAAAAGAGAGAGAGAGAAAAAAGCACCTCCATCAATATTGAGAAAGTCAGATCAAATAGAATAAAGAGAAGCAAATATTCTAGTTGAACAGATATGTGTATGGATTAGAAAGTATCAAACGTTAGATACTCCTATAATGAAAGAAAGTGCATGCTTGTTGTATTTATTTATTTATTTATTTATTTATTTATTTTCTTCTCTTCTCCTGATGCTTCATCAAGTGTCAATATTTAAGGGTACGGTTTTCCTTATTTTACTTTAAATTTTTTAATAACTTATTATTTCTCACGGGCTTTCTCTAGCTAGATAGACATAACTTTTTTTTTTCTGGAGGTAGACATATATTACATGCATAAATAGGAGTTCGGACCATCTATGATTGAAGTTAAAAAAAATGGAATTAAAAGTGGAAGAGAATATTTGAGATCTGAAGCTCGGCTGAACTTTAATTGAAAATTATTTTTATAAAATTTGAAGATTTGTGGGTGAAAATCATTATTTCACCTGAGATACTTCTCAAGTAATACTTCAATATCTCACCATTCGTTCGAAAACTGAAATTCAAGTAGCAAAGGAATCAATAAATGGATGGAAATTCTCCAATCTATGGCTGCTCTCACTTTTATCTCCTACGATATATCTCTAGATTTTCCATCTATATTGTATAGAGTAAAATCGGTTCGTATAAAATATTCGAATAATAAAGCGATACGTGGATGTTTAACTAAAGAATTAGATTTTCTGTCAAAACTAATTTAAGAAGAACACGAGTTTCTGATAACCAAAGAATATAGTAATGATTTCAAGTAAACTTGTAAATAGAAAGCAGTAAGATGCGTAAAAAGTAAGTATATTGCAATAATGGTTCGAACGTGTCTTTACAAGTTATATTTTACTCCCTTATATAGGAAATTTCTTAATATAACGTCTACCCTTTTCAGTGATTGAGCTTTAATGACTAATAATGACATTAGTGTAACGTTACAATGATTAACCGTAACTGCCGCGTGAAGGTTATGTAACGTTTGACTCATTTATTGAAGATCTCTTAATCTGCCTTGTATCTTGCCTTGATTCATTTTGACCGTGTCTATTCATCTTCTCGATTAGGTTGAGATTCTCGTATCTGATTACCCCATGGGTATGCTGTTCCATGCCTCTTTGTTTCGTACCTCTTCATAAAGTCCAGTCCAGTTGCCATGTTCTCATTGTTCCACATAGATTGCTGAGTCATCATGATTATTACAAGTGTGAAGCTCTTTTTTACCAATACATATAGTCCCCATCACTTACCATTTATTTATCGATTAATATTTGGTAAGTGGATACTTATTTATGGCGGGAATATTTTGCCGCCGCTTCACTCATAACATTGCATCCATCCCTGAACGCAGGCGTCGCTATCACTTCCATTTAATGCCCGTGCCACGTGGCATTCCCGGGTTGGTTCTGCAATTACTCAGCGCCTTTAGGGCTTTTTGCGGCTGCATTAGTCATGAAGTGACAACTTCAATTATGACTTCACATCACTGTTTTTTCCATTTTTTGACAGTTGCCTTTGAGTATAAATACCCCTTTTCCTTTCTTTACTTTTACGAAAAACTTCCGACCTTCTTTCTTTATTTGTAAATTCTTCATTATTCGTAAATATGTCTTCTTCAAACCAGCAATCTAAGAAAATCATTAATATTGATGAACTGACTCCCTCTTCTATTCCAACTCGGAGTAGGAGAGGCAGTGGGCTTAAGAGCTTAGGTTCTACCCCTTCTAAGGGTGCTTCTTCTTCTCATGTTACTCCTCCATCTTCTTTTAGGTCTTCTGTTTCTTTATCTTCTTCAGGGGCTAGGGCTTCGAGATCTTTGTCAAAGAGTAGATGACATAGTGAACCGGTTCGCGAGTCGAAGGTCAATGAAATTATCCCTGTGGAGTTTTCTTTTGCCAAGGATAGTCAGTCCATGAGCGATCAACTTTCTTTAATGTCTTCGCATGATAGTGCCGAACTTTATCCTACTCAGATAACAGAGGGCTTGGTGCCTCTTCTACGCAGGGATTGTTCTTGGAAGCCTGATTTTCCTGTTATTGTTCCTGGCAATAACCAAAGAATAACTTCTTACAAGACCGGGTATTCTTATGTTTATACTTGCCCTTTCATGTTAGGATTCAAGCATGCTATCGACCCTGTTATTATTGAATTTTGTTGATTCTTCAAAATTTGTCTGGGACAAGTCGGTCCTCTTGTTTGGTGAGTCGTCGTGTGCCTTAGGTATTTGTCCAATTTAGCTTCCTTACCCTTCACTTTTCATCATCTTATTCACCTCTATTCTCCGATGTTGTTCTGCCAAGGAGTGTTTACTCTTACGGCGAGGAGTGAAAAGGTGTTAGTTACTCCTGATGATGATAAAGACCGAGGGTGGTACCTTTGATATGTTGTTGTCCCTACTGTAGGTTTAGTAGGTGAAGAAAATTTCCCCTTCCCAAAGAAGTGGAATCTTGCACGTGAGTACGGTTTTGCTCACCTTCCTCTCCTTTGCTTTTGATACTTTATTAGTACCGTAACTGTTTCTTTTCTTTACAGCAATCATGGGAACCGTTGAGAATGTCTCCGATTCTCGAGATTGGGTAGAAAAAATCTTGTTGATTGATATGTTAGAAGAACGTTTGTGGAAATACCTCTCTAAGAGGTTTGGCTGGAAGGTTAAGACCCACGATGAGCAAAGTTTTTTGTTTTTGCTTCTTTCTTCTTTTAAGTTTTACCTGACCCCTTTCATTTGGTAGGGTTTGCTGCTCGTGGTATTTCTGCTGCGGTTGTGTCCACTTCAAGGTTGTCTCTGGCAAAGGCCCAGGAGATCATTGATGGTTCCTCCTCATCAAAAAGAAAAGCAAGTGGGTCCAGGACCTTAGAGGAGGAGGAGGAAGAGGAGGGTTCGCTAGTCCACAGGTCACATAGGAGGAATGTGGTCTCTGACGATGAGTCTGCATCTGTTGTTGACCCTCTCGTGCCTGAATATGAACTTTCTTCCCCTGAGGATGCGACTCCCTCTCCTGTTCGTGAATCCGTTGATCTCCTGTTCAGTGAAGGTTTTGATACCATTTCTGATGAAACCCCTCTTGCTGTTTTCTCTCCTTCTGCTCCTAAAGAATTTCCTTCAATTGATCCCGTTATTGTTTCTGCTCCCATGGCTATTCCTGCTCCTGTTTCTGCTTCTGCTCCCGCGGCTATTTCTGCTCCTCAGCCTACTCTGTCCGTGGCTCCTTCATCTGTCCCCGCTTTCGTGCCTTCTGCTGTAGAAGTAGGGTCTTCCAGTAGGGGAGAGATGAGGCAGTTTATAGTAGAGGTTCCAGCAGCGGGTAACCTCTTGAAAAAGTCGATCCAGGCCGATGTATGGTTGAAGCCATTGATAGGCCTAACTAAAAGGTCTAAGCTGGAAAGCCATAGTACCCTGACTTGGATGAACGAGATTGTGCACTCGTCCCTAAAGGTAAAGCTTGATTTTCATACATACTTACGTATGCTTTTACCGTATATAACTTATCTTTTTTTATGTAGATCAATGTTGTAGGCATAGAGTTAACGAAGAGGGTCGTTCAGATGGAGCAAGTAGCAAAGGATTTCCAAACCGAGGCTATCAATTGGAAGGAGCAGTACGAGAGTTTGCAGGTAGACATGGAGGCAATGGAGGAAGAAAAATGTACCTTGGAGTAGCGTGTTAGAGTTGTTGCAGCAGAACTGGCCGTTGAGAAGGCGTCTTCGAACCAGGAAGGCAAGGATAAGAGTGTCTTAGAGTCTTTATATGCAGAGCAGCTTTCCCGTGCCTTTGAGGAGATTAGGAGCTTGAAGGCCTTGTTAGACCAGAAGGAGGAGTACTCTAGTGAAGTTGTTCAATCGCTCACTCAATCCCAGGAAGACCTCTGTAACTCTTTGGAGAAGGTTCAATTTCTGGAAAGGTCTCTTGCTCCTTTAAAGGTCTCTCATGATGCTTCCGTGGCTGAATGAGATGAGTTAAGAGATGAAGCTGAACGATGGGAGAAAGTTTATGAAACTCTTGAAGACAAAGCAACCGTTGATGTTAGTTGGGCTTATCTGAACGCCCACCTTGACACATTGACGGAAATGGGCCAAGAGGGTTTTGACTTGGAAGCCGAAATTGCTAAAGCCAAAGAGACGATTGAGAGGTCTCAACAAAGTCAAAACCTTTCTTCACCTGAGGTTGAGGTCCCTGCTGCTCATGTCTCCCCATCTCAAGCCGCTCCTTCTGCTAGTGAAGACAACCCCCCATCTAAAAAAGTTTAAAGAACTTGGTTCTCTTTTTTTTTATTTGTATCAATTGGTGGTTACCCCCAGTCCCATCGGGGGTAAAGTTGGATCCTTTGTAAGTCCCCAACTGACAACTTAGGGGCAATCAATGTAAAAATTAACTCGGCATAGACTAAGTTAACACTTAGTTTATTTTGCCGTAATATATTAGTATTAATATTAGCATGACTTTAACTTTCTTCGAGTTTCTGTTTCACTCTCAAGTTTTTGTATGCTTTCTTTTTGAGGTTTTTGGTTTACCTCTGAGTTTTTGACTTTGCATTAAAAAAATTTTAAATTGTTCGTACCTTTTTGTAACAGACACGATTTTATAAAAGAGGGCCTCCTTTTTTATTTTTTATCGACACTTAATGAAGAAGACGTCTCAACTTCATAATTGTGTAAATATACAAAAGAGAGATAGAAATTTTCACATGTTTTTCTTTAACAATGTTTTGAAGAAATTTTTTGCATTTGAACTTTCATAACATTTCACATGTGTTTATGCATCGTCTATAACTCACTTTGTAGCTGTTTTTTTCTTTTAACAGATTCGATATGACCTTGCATTCATAACTGTTTTACTTTTGCAACAGTTTTTCGAATTAGTACAAGGGGATAACTGGTTTTGTTTACAATAGTTTTAAATATAAGGGTATGAGTTTTTACTCATAACTATATTTATTGGTAACAATTTTTAAATGAATACAAGGGTAATGCTTTTTCCTCCGTAACTGTTTTTATTCATAATAATTTTTGGAATAGATACAAGGATAATGATCTTTCATCCATAACTGTTTTCATTTATAACAGTTTTCTTAATAAGTACAAGGATAATGATCTTTCATTCATAACTATTTTCATTTACAATAATTTTTGAGTAAGTACAAGAATGATGATCTTTCATTCATAACTGTTTTTCATTTACAACAGTTTCTAAGTAAGTACAAGGATGTGCATTTTTACCTGTAACTAATGTTATGCCTTTAACTTGAATACTCGTTTATATTTACGAATATGTTTTTCGAAGGATTTTGAGTCAGGCTTTGTGTTTTGAGTCTGTGGCTCTTTGATTTTGCTCATAGTAACTTGTTGGAAATATGAATCTTCAGGCTCGAGCTTTGATTTTATGATAGTCTTCTTTGCTTCATATTTTCCTTCCATACTGTATAGTCCCCAAAGTGTTTGAGCTTTGAATAATGAAATCTCAAGCACTTGATTATTCCTTCTTTGTGGTCCTTTTCCTAAAAAGGGAAAACATACGGGACTCGAAGGTATATAGTTTTTAGATGATGACTGCTTAACCCTTTAAAACGTGTATCAGAAAGTTGTAACCCTAGACCGGGAATTCAATTACTTCCTCGTGTCTTTGCATGTCTAATATCATCATCTGGTGATGGGTTAACTTTTTGCCTATCATCTAAAATGGTTAGTATAATTTTAACTGTACAAAAGTAAAATCGTACGTAATGATACATGACCGGGGGTATTCCTTTTACTCAGAAGTAGTACTTCTTCAAATGAACAACATTCCAACTAGTTGGTAGGATTCTGTCGTCCATAGTCTCCAGCTCATAAGCTCATTTTCCAACAATGCCACAGATTTTGTAAGGTCCTTCCCAATTCGGATTTAGCTTTCTTGCACCAGCTTCCTTCGTTGATTGGAAGATTTTTTTGAGATATCTGAGGTGAGATTTTCTGTTGTAATATCTCTCTATAATTTGTTTTTGGGCCGCCATACGTATTAGTGCAGCTTCTCTCTTTTGCTCGAGCAAGTCCAGATTTGTTCTCAACTCGTTGTTGTTTGATTCTTCCATTGCTGTTGTGAACCTTGTGCTTGGTTCACCAATTTCCACCAGTATTAAAGCTTTCGAGCCGTAAACAAGTGCGAATGGAGTCTCTCCCGTAGCTGTTTTGTAGTAGTTCTGTAAGCCCATAATACCGCTGGTAGCTCATCTAGCCAGTTTCCCTTGGCTCTTTCCAACCGTTTCTTTAGGTTGTTAACGATGACTTTGTTTGTTGACTCGGCTTGCCCATTAGCCACGGGGTGATATGGTGATGAAGTAATTCTCTTGATTTGCCAACTTCGAAGAATTCTGTGATTTGTGAGCCTATGAATTGTGGGCCATTATCACATGCAATCTCCTTCGGTATTCCCAAGAGGCATATTATGTTTCTCCATATGAAGCTCTTCACTTCTTTTTATCGCATCTGTTTAAAAGCTTCTGCCTCCACCCACTTTGTGAAATAATCAGTTAATACGAGTAAGAACCGTACCTTTCATTTAGCTGGGGGAAGGGGTCTCACTATGTCCATGCCCCATTTCATGAATGGCCAAGGCGATATCACTGGGTGAAGTAGCTCCGTTGGTCGATGCATGTTGTTAGCAAATCGTTGGCATTTGTCGCATTTAGCTACGAAACTCTCGGCCTCTTCTTCCCATTTTGGGCCAGTAGTACCCTGCTCTAATTAGAGTTTTGACTAAGGATCTTGCTCCTGAGTGGTTTCCGCAGTGTCCTTCGTGTACTTCTTTCATAACGAACTCCGTTTGATTGGGTCCAAGGCACTTAGCTAAGGGACCTCCAAACATTTTGCGGTATAATGTGTCACGAATGAGGTAGTACCATGCAGCTTTTCGGCGAAGTGCTTGAGCTGCTTTCTTATCCTCGGGTACGGTGTCATTCTGCAAAAAGTTTAAAATTTTGTTTCTCAAATACCAGGTTAAATGGTTAAATATTACCTTGCTTTTATTCTGGTCGATTGCTGAATGAAATAGGTGAATGACGATTTCATTGTCTTTATTTGTCACTTCTGCAACTGCTGCGAGGTTAGCTAATGCATCCGCTTCTGCATTTTCCTCCCTGGGTATTTGCATAATTTTCCATGACTGGAATTGTCTTACTAGGTCTCGTGCCTTTTCCATATATTGTTGCATCCGGGTCTCTCTAGCGGTGTAGTCCCCTGCATCTTGTTCACTACTAGTTGAGAGTCACTTTTGATCACGATTTGCTCGATTGAGAGTTTTCGTGCCAGTTCAAGCCCTGCAATTACAGCTTCGTACTCTGCTTCATTGTTAGTTATGGGATAATATTTAATAGCTTTTCGTATCTTTTCACCCGTAAGTGATATTAAAACAACTCCCAAGTCGGCTCCTTTTATATTAGAAGAGCGGTCAGTAAATAGGGTCCATATTCCTGGATTAGACCCGTTAAAGAGTTGTAACTCTTTTTCCGCCTCAGGATTATGCTAGTATTAAAATCAGCGACTAAATCAACTAAAATTTGAGACTTTATAGCAGTCCTAGGCTGATATATTATGTCATGCTCGCTTAATTCTATTGCCCATTTGGCTAATCTTCCTGTAATTCTTGTTTATGTAGAATATTTCTCAATGGGTATGAGGTCACAATAGTGATTGGATGGCATTGAAAATATGGTCTTAACTTTTTAGCTGCCATTATTAAAGCTAAGGCTAATATTTCTAGATGTGGATATCTAGTTTCGGCATCTAATAAAGACTTGCTTACATAATAAATTGGAGATTGTTTACCTTTGTCTTCTCTTACCAGTACTGTACTTACGACAATTTCTGCAACGGCAAGATAGACATACAACCTTTCCCCCTCTTTTGGCTTAGACAATAAAGGGGGTTTTGATAGATAGGCCTTCAGATCTTTGAGAGCCTGTTGACATTCTTCAGTCCATTCGAACTGATTCTGCTTTTTAAGAACTGAGAAAAATTTAAAACTTTTCTCCGAGGACCTGGAGATAAATCTTCCTAAGGCTGCAATTCTTCCTGTTAGTCTTTAAACTTCCTTTTTACTCGTAAGTATATTGGGTATTTCATCAATAGCTTTAATTTGAGCAGGATTTACTTCTATTCCTCTATTTGATACAAGGAAGCCCAAAAACTTACCTGATTCCACGCCAAAGGCGCATTTGTCTAGATTCAGTTTCATATTATACATGCGTAGGATTTCGAAGGTAATTGAAAGATGTTGGAAATGATATTTCGCTTGTGTTGATTTCACCAGCATGTCATCAATGTATACCTCCATTATTTTCCCCAGATGTTCTTGGAACATCCTGGTCACCAGCCTTTGATACGTGGCTCTAGCATTTTTTAGGCCAAAAGGCATGAATTTGTAACAATAAGTCCCCATCTTCGTCGATCACTTGGTTCTTGAATGGTCCTTGTTTTCTTTTCTTTTGCTTGACAGGCACGAAGTATGGATCTTCATTTAGTTTATGAGTCATCACTTCTGGAGGAATATATGTCATGTCTGAATGGGACCAAGCAAAGCTATCTGCATTAGCCTTTAAATATTCAATTAACTTACCTCGTCTGTTGGGGCTTAGCCTTGTTCCTATGTGAACTTGTTGTTCGCGCTTTTGCTCGAACAGTGGAACAACTTCGAGTTCCTCCTTAGTTGTTTTGATATGTTCGTCCTCTTCTGGTTCCTGAATGACACCAGGTCTGGAATCCATGTTCGTATGTTTTGATTCTTCTTCCGTGGTGACTTGATTCACCTTCTCACGGTTATCTTCCTCTGTACCTGTTTGGATAGCATTTTCTTCCATACCTGTTTGATTAACAGTTCTTTCCGCACCTACTTGAGCAACAGTTATTTCCATACCTGTTTGGGCGATTTCCTCGTCCTTTGATTTTTCTGCTTCTTCTTTTGTGTTAGAGCATGATACGGAATTTATACTCCTCGAGGTTTGCTGATCTCCTCAAATCTGTTGAATACCCCATTTGGAAGGGAATTTTATTACCTTATGTAAGGTAGATGATATTGTTTTCGTGTCATGGATCCATGGTCTCCCCATGATTACGTTGTAGGCCATATCAATATCAATGACTTGGAATCTAGTATTTTTGATTACTCCTTGTGCGTAGGTGCTAAGCTCAATTTCCCCTTTTGTTATGACCGTGGAATTGTCAAACCCAGATAAGGCTCGTGCTTTTGGGATTACTTGATCCTCCATTAGCATTTCTTCCACAACTCTCGACAAAATGATGTTGACTAAGCTACCTGGATCAATTAACACTCTTTTTACGTTAGTGTCATATATAAGTAGGGATATTATCAATGCGCCGTTGTGTGGAAGCATTTCTGTTGATATCTGCATCGTCAAATGATATATTTTCTGCTTCCACGTCTTCACAAATCCGCTTCCCATGCGTAATCGTGAATTTTGTTGTTCTTTTGCAGACGACTCCATTCACCTCCTATCCTCCATGTATCACGTTCACTGTTCGCTTTGGAGATGGTGGTTTTGGGGGCTCCTTCCTGTTCTTCATATATGCTTATTTACCTTTTTCACTAAATAATTCTGTTAGATAGCCCTGCTTTAATAATTGTTCTACCTCACCTTGGAAAAATCTGCAATCTGATGTTTTGTGTCCGTGATCGTTATGGAATTCACACTAGAAGTCTGGATTCCTTTTATTTGGGTTTGACCTCATTTCTTTGGGCCATCGAACCTTATCACCCATATTTGTCAGTACTGAAATTAATTTAGAAATACTTACATTGAAGTCGTAGTCTCCAATTCTTGTATTACCTCTATTGCGTTCATCACGATTCTTTCGGGATCTTGATGAGGATGAGCTCGTATCTCTATTTGATGGTCTATATTCTGACCAGGTGTTTTCGAACCTGGGACGATTTTCTCGTCCCGAAGGTCCCATATAAGGGTCGTACCTGTTCTTACATGTTCTCCTTTCTGGTTCGGAGCGTCTAGAACTGGTTCGATCTTCAACTTTTGACTGAGCAATAGTGTCTTCTTCTATTCGTAGCTTAGTGATGTACCTATTATAGACATCGTTCCACGTCGTGGCTGGAAATTCTTTCAAGCTTTCCTTGAGTCTTCGCGTGGCTTCTGAGCTTTTGTCATTTAAATTGCTTGTAAATGCCATGGCTGCCCAATTGTCAAGTACCCTTGGTAACATCATTCTTTCCCGTTGAAACCTATCTACAAATTCTCGAGCAACTTCGCGTCTCCTTGTTTTATTTTAAATATGTCTTCCATTCCTTTTCTGACTTTTTGCGCACCAGAATGCGCTTTTGTAAAAGAATCTGCAAGCTCAGCAAAAGAGTCAATAGAATTTTCAGGTAAAAGAGAATACCAGGTTAGTGCTCCTTTGGTGAGTGTTTCTCCGAACTTCTTGACTAGGTCGTTGCCTTTTACTCCAGTGGTAAAAGCAGTCACATGATCACGTGGATCAGTTGTCATGTCATACCTGGGAATATCATGCATTTTGAATTTCTTGGGAATAGGCAAGGGTGCCGCACTTGACTTCCAAGGTTGTTGAGAATATCTATCAATGTCAATGCCTTTGATAACAGGTGGTACTCCGGGAATTTACTCGATTCGATCGTTTTGTTCCTTCACCTATTTTTGCAGAGCTAGTAATATGATAACTAGGGAGTTTACCTTAATTTACACTCTTTCTTGCTTAAGTTTTGGATGAAATTTTATGCAAAATAGTCCCAAAGGCTTACTTATTGTGCTTGTTGCAGGGTTTAGCCAAAAAGGGTGACAAATAGTCAAAAACCTGCTAAAAAGGAGTGAAACATGCACAAGTACCAAGAACAAGCACAAGCAAAGTCCAACAAACCACCGCGGACCGCAGTCCACTTTGTGTGGTCCGCACTGAAGAGATTAAGAGAGTACTTTTTGAAGGCCAAACCACCGCGGACCGCAGTCCATTTTGAGCGGTCTGCACTGAGGAGATTCAAAGAGCATTAATTTTGAAGGCCAAACCAACGCGGACCGCAGTACATTTTGCGCGGTCCGCACTGTGGAGATTCAAAGAGCATTAATTTTGAAGGCCAGAAGACCAACGCAGATAACTGTCCATTTTGCGCAGTCCGTACTGAAACCATCGCGGCCGCAGTGCATTTTATGCGGACCGCGATGGCCAAGTTCAGAGACTCAATTTTTCAAGCCAAAGACCTCAGCGCGACCGCAGTCCATTTTGTGCGGTCCGCGATGACCTCGCATGGGTATTTTTGTCCAGAAAATTTGGCTTAGTATAAATAGTTTCTTTTCCCATTTTTAGGTCATCTTTTGTACTCTGATATATTCAGGAGCTCGTGAACGATATTGTTACGCTATTTTGAGTAATTTTAGAAGTGTTTTAACATTGAATCTTTCAATTTTAGTTTGTAATTTAATTATATGGGTTCATCTATTACTCTGATTTCTTCTCTTATCATTAGTAGCTAAACCCATTAGCTAGGGTTGTGGCTCAACCCTAGTGTGGGTGTTTGATGGGTCCTTTAAATTAAGGCTTAGATGTTTATGGGTAATTGGTATTTGGACTGATTTATGGTTTTCATGTTAAATTAGTGGTTGCAAACACTAATTGGTGTTTATTTGACTTGGGTTCTTCTTGAGAAAGAGAACTTGAGTCTAGAAAATCAGTCCAACAAGGAATTGGGACGTATTCAAGAGATTGATAATCCTATATAACGGGTTAAACCTAGAGATAGTAAAACCCTACTTGATCCTATATTGCTTGTATGATTTTGACACCCAATTGGTCTCTCGAGAGGCAATTAGGGCAAAGCCACTCAATCTACCGAGAGGTATAGAGTGGGTAATCGCGTGCATTGGCTATATCATAATCCCTTTTATGACATCTTTGCCTTAGGTATTGGAATCCCGTTGAGTAATCACCTAGGAGAAAGTCATACCCCTAGTCCTCTTTATCTATTAAGAAAACACTAAAAAAGACATTAGTTAGTTAATTAGCTATTTGCAATTAGTCTAAACCGTAGTTCTAATATAAAACCAAAAGTATGAAAAGTGCAATTAAGAGCACGAAACACTACTAGATCACTTAGGAACTAAACTTCCACAATCGTAACTCCCTGTGGATTCCATCCCGACCCGTTCGGGTAAAAGCTGCATTGACCCTCATCTTGCTACTATTTAGTAGTGTAGGTGGGCGCCGATCACTTTTTGGTGCAATTGTCGGGGAGTTATACGGTGTTGATTATCTACGTGAATAGTGATGTTAAGTGTTTTTATTTCCTTTTTCTATTAATGTGTGTGTTGAATCAATTCAGGTTCTAATGGCGGATCCTTTGGGAAACATCATTTTGGGGGAGGAGGTATATGACAACTAAGAAGATGAAATAAACCAAGTACCACCCCCAGACGGGGCCGACAGGACAATATTAATGAGGATATTCCAGACCCTCCCCCATCTCCACCTCCTAGAGCAGCCCCTCGGGTCCTTCCAAACGAGGGGTACGCAAGTGCTATTGTACCGCCTAGAATCCGGACGGGAAATTTTCAAATAAAAAATGTGATGCTGACACTCTTGGAGCAGCGGGGATATTTCACCGGAGCCGCCCACCAAAATGCTTACAAGCATCTGAAGGGATACATAGATACATGTAGGGGAAGTAAGCAGACGAATGTCTCATAAGATGCTTTGAGGCTTCGATTGTTTCCCTTCTCTCTTAGAGAGAAGGCACTTGATTGGCTCGAAAGACTTCCTAACCACTCCATATCTACATGGGATGAGCTAGAAGACAAGTTCATTGCAAAATTCTTCTCTCCCAGTCACATGGCAACGCTTAGAGATGCAATATTGGCTTTCAAACAAGAGCCAAATGAGCCTTTGCATGATATTTGGGAGAGCTACCGGACCATGGTAAAGGAGTGTCCAAACAATGACATGACTGAGGCCATGATGCAAAATACCTTCTATAGAGGCATAAATACAGTCAATCAGTGTGTGGTCAATCAATTGGCCGGAGGCAACTTCATGAAGTTAACCTACCCCGAGGCATGTGAGGTATTACATGAAATGGCTGACACTTCATCAGCATGGCAAAGTAGAGCAAACGTACCTCAGGGTGATTAAGGTGTTAATGGTCTTCACAAAGAACTTCAAGAACATGGGCAAGCAATTGCCGAGCTCACTACCACTATGAACCAACTTGCCAAGGCACAACTTCAACAATTACGATGGCCTAAGCAAGTAAATGCCATGGAGGGAGTGAATGTTTTGGTGAACAAAAGAAGACCTCGAGGAAATCCAATGCAAAACAATAATGATCAAGGTGACCAAGGACCAAGTGGATATAGCCAAGAAGATTCATATGATGATCAAGATGAGGATATCATGTATGCTAATAATTATCAAAGCCAAGGGAACAATCAAAGCAACAATCATAACTGGAACAACCAAGGCAACAATCAAAATTGGGGTAATCAAAGACAACGCAATTGGAACAATAACAACAATTCACAAAACTGGGGGAACAACAACAACCAACAATGAGGGAGCAATAATGATAACAATTGGAGCGGAGGCAATAACAACAACAATTGGGGTGGTAATGGTAACCGGGGGTCGGGCTTTCAAAGGCCCCCGATGTACCAACAACCAAGCAATCCACCCCCGTACCAAGCTCAAGTGCAAAGCTCATCAAGTAATGACATGGGAAGAATTGAAAAAATGTTCAAGCAAATGATGGAGCGCAATGCAGACTCCGATGCTCAATTGGCCTCCCACAACACCTCCATTAGAAATCTTGAAGTACAAATGGGCCAAATTTCTCATGCCTTGAACACACGTCCAAAGGGATCACTATCGAGTGATACAGTGGTGAACCCCAAGGGTGGGAACAACAACAATACCGGTCACACCATGGCGGTGACCACAAAAAGTGGAAGAGGTGGTGAGGCGAGTTCTTCTAGACAAAAGAGAATTGTTGTTGATGATGATGAATTACCAAATGATGAGTTACCAATTGAGGTTGAGCAAGTGGGGGAAGAGCCAACTACTAGTGAGGTGAGAATTGACATTCATGATAAACGGGAGGATTTGCAAAGGTACGTGAACCCGTCTAGGAAACACGTGATTGATATGCCGGAACCGGTGGTCCCAGAAGCCAAGGAACTATTGCCTAGGCCCCCTCCTCCATTTCCTCAAAGGTTGGAGAAGAAAAAGCAAGATAATCAATTCAAGAAATTTATCGACATGATGAAGAGTCTTTCCATCAATGTCCCTTTGGTTGAAGCTTTAGAGCAAATGCCCAGGTATGCCAAGTTCATGAAGGACTTGGTCATAAAGAAAAGATCTATGGAGTTCGAAACTATAAAGATGACTCACCAAGTGAGTGCCATAGTGCACTCAATGGCACCCAAGCTTGAAGACCCCGGGGCATTTACCATTCCTTGTACAATTGGGAGTGCGGATTTCGTTAAGCCTTTGTGTGACCTCGGAGCTAGCATAAACTTGATGCCATATTCGATATTTAAAATATTGGGGATTGGTCAACCTAGGGCTACCTCCATGCGTCTTCAAATGACGGATAGAACTATGAAGAGAACTCTAGGAATCATTGATGATGTATTGGTGCGGGTTGATAAGTTCATTTTGTCTGCGGACTTTGTTATCTTGGATTACGAAGTGGATTATGAAGTTCCAATCATCTTGGGAAGGACCTTCCTTGGGGGAAGGCCTTAGTTGACGTGGAGGCCGGTGAGCTCACTTTTCGGGTGGGCAATGAAAAGGTTGTGTTCCATGTTTGCAAGTCAATGAAGCAGCCCAACATCACAGAAGTATGCTCTTTCATGGACCTTGTCACCGAGGTCATTATTGATGATGCAAGCTCTATGATAAATGTTGAAGATCCAGTGGAGGCAGCTTTATTGAACCATGATGACATTTTGGTGGATGGCTTAATTGAGGGCACCAATGCTCTACAAGGCATGAGTTCTTATGCATATGGCCCTAGAAAGCTATCCTTGGACTTAGAAAATCGAAAAACTCCTTCGACAAAGCCTTCAATTGAAGAGCCACCTACATTGGAGTTGAAGCCACTTCCACCACACCTCATGTATAAATATCTTGGCCCCTATCGTACTTTATCTATTATACTTTCATCTTGCCTAACCCATTTGCAGGTAGACTCCACTCTAAAAGTGCTAAAGAGGAGCGAAAAGTCCATAGGATGGACACTTGCTGACATTCGGGGAATAAGCCTTCTGTAGAGAACCAACAGAGGCTCAATGAAGCAATGCAAGAAGTGGTGAAGAAGGAAATAATCAATTGGATTGATGCAGGGGTTGTCTACCTAGTCTCGGATAGTGCTTGGACTTCTTCAGTCCAGTGTGTTCCAAAAAAAGTTGGCATGACAGTGGTCCAAAATGACAAAAATGAACATATTCCAACAAGAACGGTCACAGGTTGGTGGGTATGCATGGATTACCTCAAGTTAAACAAAATGACTCGCAAGGATCATTTTCCCTTACCTTTCTTGGATCAAATGCTTGACAGGCTTGCGGGCAAGGCTTTCTATTGCTTCTTGGACGGGTATTCAGGCTATAAAAAAATCTTGATTGCCCCGGAGGACCAAGAAAAGACTACCTTCACGTTTTCGTATGGTATATTTTCCTTCTCCAGGATGCCTTTTGGACTTTGCAATGCACCCGTCACATTTCAACGGTGCATGATGGCAATCTTTACTTATATGGTTGAATTCTTCCTCGAGGTATTTATGGATGATTTCGGCGTAGTTGGGGACTCCTTTGATGAATGTTTGAGCAATCTTGACAAAGTCCTCGCCCGCTGTGAAGAGACCAACCTAGTGCTAAACTGGGAAAAATACCATTTTATGGTGGAAGAAGGGATAGTGTTGGGCCACAAAATCTTGAGAAATGGAATTGAAGTAGACAAGGCGAAGATTGAAGTGATTTCTAAATTGCCACCTCCAACTTCGGTAAAGGGAGTCCGGAGCTTTCTTGGGCATGTCAGGTTCTACCGGTGTTTCATTAAGGACTTCTCAAAGGTGGTCAATCCTCTTTTCAAATTGCTAGAGAAAGATGCCAAGTTCAACTTTGATGATAATTGTATGAAGGCATTTGAGCTATCGAAGCAAAAGCTCACTTCCACGCCAATTATCACCGTACCCGATTGGAGATCTCCTTTTGAGCTAATGGGTGACTCTAGTGATGTGGTTGTGGGAGAGGTTTTAGGCCAAAGGGTGAACAAGAACTTTCACCCTATCTATTATGCTAGAAAAACAATGAACTCGGCCCAAATGAACTACACTGTCACCGAGAAGGAGTTATTTGCAATAGTCTTTGCGATGGAGAAATTTCGTCCTTATCTTATGGGTGCCAAGGTCATAGTTCACACCGACCATGCGACACTCCGGTATCTCATGACAAAAAAGGACTCCAAAGCGAGACACATGCGGTGGGTGTTGTTACTTCAAGAGTTCGACTTGGAGATAATTGATAGAAAGGGAAGTGAAAACCAAGTGGCCGACCATATCTCCCGATTAAAGGAACAAGGTCGACCTTGTTATAGGCTTGAAATTGATGACAGTTTCCCCGATGAACAACTTCTTTCTGTGTCAATGCAAGAAATGCCATGGTTTGCAGACATTGCCAACTATCTTGTCACTGGCGTTGTTCCTCTTGAGCTCTCTTCCAACCAAAGGAAGAAACTTAGGAGGGATAGCATGGATTTCTATTGGGATGAACCATACTTATTCAAGATTTTCACTGACGGTTTCATGCGGCAATGTGTACCAGAAGAAGAAAAAAGGTATATTCTTGAGTCATGCCACTCCTCACCTTATGGTGGTCATCATAGAGGGGCAAGGACTGCTTCAAAGGTGTTGAGTTGTGGTTTCTTTTGACCTACATTGTACAAAGATGCTAGTGACTTATTCAAGAGATGTGACGAATGTCAGAGAGCCGGGGGAATTTCGAAGAAAGATGAGACGCCTCTAAATACCATTCTCGAATTGGATATTTTTTTATGTATGGGGTATCGATTTCATGGGCCCGTTTGTTAGCTCTTGTGGGAACACATACATTCTCGTGGTGGTTGATTATGTTTCTAAATGGGTTGAAGCCGTGGCTCTACCCAACAATGAGGCCCAGAGTGTTATTGAATTTCTCAAGAAGAGCATTTTTACAAGGTTTGGCACGCCTCGTGCAATCATTAGTGATGAGGGGTCGCATTTCTGTAATAGAGCTTTTGACACTTTGCTTGCAAAGTATGGTGTCAATCACAAAGTTTCCACTCCTTATCATCCCCAAGCGAGTGGCCAAGTTGAAGTCTCAAACAGGGAAATTAAGAATATATTATCAGAGGCAGTCAATGCAAATAGGACCGATTGGTCAAAGAAGTTGGATGACGCTCTATGGGCTTATAGGACTGCTTACAAGACCCCGATCGGTATGTCTTTGTACTGGTTGGTGTTTGGAAAAGTTTGCCATCTACCGGTTGATTTAGAGCACAAGGCCATGTGGGCCTTGAGAAAGTTGAATCTTGAATGGGACATGGCAACCAATCTTCGTGTGGAGCAGCTTAATGAACTTGATGAATTCAGATTCCATGCCTACTCCAGTTCGTCCTTGTACAAGGACAAAATGAAGTACCTTCATGATAAATATGCTCGTGGCAAGGAGTTCAAAGTAGGTGATTTGGTTCTCTTGTTCAACTCTCAGTTACGTCTATTTCCGGGAAAGCTTAAGTCGAAATGGAGTGGACCTTTTGAAGTGGTGCTTGTGACTCCGTTTGGTGCACTTGATCTAAAGAACAAAAGTGGGGAGATTTTCAGAGTTAATGGGCACAGGGTCAAGCACTACCTAGGCAAGATTGATGACATCCATGTGGTGGCACTTCTCTATCTTAAGTGAATTGAGGGTAACCTGCGTCGTGCCACGACGTTAAATCAGACGCTTCTTGGGAGGCAACCCATGTGTTTTTCTTTTTGTTTTTCTTTGATTTTCTTTGTAGTGTAGGATCTGTTTTTGGACTAACTAGTTGTGGGATGTTGTAGGATTATTTTGATGCAGTGCACATAGCTAAGTTGGCAAAAATAACTCTATGAAGTTTGCAATGCGGACCGCGGTGCATTTTGTGCGGTCCGCAAAGCTGTCTCTCCAAAAGTTTACTCTCTGAAGTTTCCACCGCGACCGCACTGCCATTTTGTGCGGTCCGCGGTGGACCACTGCGGCCGCACTACATTTTTGTGCGGTCCGCGTTAAGCAAGTGCCCAGTCCCAACAAAGTTGAGCACCGCAGACCGCGGTCATTTTGTGCGATCCGCGGTGGGGGTAAGTAACGTGGGTCCCAGGCCAAAATCCTATAAATAGGGCCTAAGGGCCTCATTTTACACTTTTCGCTCCTTGCTATCTCAATAGTAAAAATTTCACTGTGCATCATCCTTGCTAATTTCAAGTGATTCATCTCATCTTCATCCTACATCTAGTAAGTTTAATTTTGTCCCCCTAACTTCTTAATTTTGTATTTTCTTGTTTAATTAGTAGTTTTTCTTTTTCTTTCTCCCTTTTTTCTTCTTTAGTCCATTAATCATGTGTAGAGGTTGTTTCAGAATGCTTAATTTAGACCCATTTTAATTAATTACACTGATTAAACACCTAGGGTATCAATAACATGTGCATTTAACCTTGAATTAAAATTAAAATAGAAAACCTAAGATGGGACTTTGTGCGGTCCGCGGTGCTTTTGTGCGAACCGCGGTGCTTTAGTATCACACAAGTCCCAGATAAGGACTGCGGACCGCGGTACATTTTTGTGCGGTCCGTGGTGCCTTAATGCGGATCGTGGTTCATTTTGTGCGGTCCGCAATGATCATCTTCAGAGAGTGGGTATTCTGAACCCCACCTCAGTGCGGACCGCGATTCTTTTTGTGCGATCCGCGGTGCCTTAATGCGTACCGCGGTTCTTTTTGTGTGGTCCGCGATGATCATCTTCAGAGAATGGGTATTCTGAACCCCACCTCAGTGCGGACCACAGTTCTTTTTATGTGGTCCGCGGTGACCTTTTTCAGAGTGTGGTTAGTCTGAACCACACCTTAATGCGGACCGCAGTTGTTTTTGTGCGGTCCGCGATGACTTAATGCGGACCGCAGTGCATTTTGTGCGGTCCGCCGTCTGCAACTTCTGCAACTCCAATTCCAACTCCAAATACCTGCTACCTTTGCGTTCACTAATCTATCCACTTCTTGGCCACTAACAAACTTTACATGAATTTCAACTTGTAGATCATGGTTCAATAAAGAGGTGGTGGTCGAAAACCAAGCGAAAAAGGGAGAATCCTCCCGAGGGAGAGGCAAAGGGATGATCAAATTAGCCCCCAAGTCCGGCAAGCCATAAAAACCACCAGTAAAACAATCAGAGCCTTGGATAAAGTTGCTTCCTAATCGGGAAGTGAATATGCACCCTCCGGAGAGGCATCTGATTCAGAGTCAGTACAAGAGTATGTCCCAGACTTTCCGGAGAGGTTCAGATTGACAAATGAACCTTCTGACTCCCCTCCTTCCCAAGCATCAGCACATTCTGAGTCATCTGAGGGTTCAGCTGCAGGGAGTGATCATGAATACTCCACCTCACCCACAACTTCACTATCGGGTGAGCACTACGAAGAAGAAGAAGCAGGGGATGAACCCCAAATAGGGGGTGAACCCCAAGTAGGGGGAGTTGAAAGAGCAAGAAATCCTGAAGCATGGCAAGATCGGTTTGTGAGTGAACCGGCCTTTCATAAATTCCGGGAATGGTGTCCTGAGAAGAAATTGATCCTGGAGCAAAAGTTCATCAAAAGAGATCTTCTTCCAAACAACCCCAATGTGCTAAAATAGTTCACAGAAAGAAAAGGCTGGGACTACTTCAATTGTCGGGTGGTGGAGGCAAATGAGCACCTAGTCAAGGAGTTTTACACTAATGTTGCCTATGTTAAATAGGACTCCAAAGCGACTAAGGTGCGGAATCTGACAGTGCTTTTTGATGGGAATGCAATAAATGGGTACCTTGACTTCGATGATGAGGATGAGACGGACTACTTTGAGAAGTTGAACTTGGGGGATGATGCCCGTCCATGGCTAGCTGAACATTTGGCAATCTCGGGTACCACCCCAGACTGGTTACAAGCAGGGAAGCAGATTCTGAGGAGAACATTGAACTTTGAAGCTAAAGGTTGGGAGACATTCGAGTGTAGCAGGCTGGACCCCACCTTTCACGAAAACTCTCTTCCTCTCAGTCGTGCTGTGCTGGTGGCCTCAATCATAGCAGGGTACCCGATTAACGTCGGGAATGTGATGTCACGGGTAATCAGTCGGGCGGTGAATGAAGGCAACATATCCTATCCTTTCCCCAACTTCTTGACTATGTACTTTGAGGACCAAAAGATAGAGGGGAGGAAGTTTGATGTAAAGGTGAAGCCAAAGTCTCTGTTCTCCTGGTACAGCCATCAGGGTGATGACAACCCCAAGAGAAAGAACTTCAAAGGAAAAGCCACAGTTTCCACTGGCCATTCTGAAGAGCCAGTGGTTGTAGTGGCATCTACTCAGCTTGCCTCAGCCACCCCAGACATTGCTCTAGGCCCCTCCACTTCAGCAGCCCTAAGCATTCCTTCATCACGGGCATACCCTCTGATTGCCCACCGACTGAGCCAGACCCTATCCAGTATCAACAACTGGATGCAGGCAGCTACTTCTAAGCTGTCTGTCCTTTCTACGACGGTGGCAGCCCAAGCTGCACCTCCTCCGCCACAGGTCCCATAGTCCGTTGAGGACACTCTCAAGGAGCTTTTGGGAAACCAGAAAAAGATCCTTGAGAACCGAAAATTGATTCTGGACGTTGTTGGAAATCATCGAAAGACACTGAAAGATCTTGCCAAGGAGACTAAGAAGCTGAGGAAGACACGTGCCTCCAAGGAGTCAGTGAAGACGTTACGGGAGGATGTAGATAAGATGAAGGCAGACCATTTGCCTTTGGACCTGCTATTGCATGACCCAACTTCCCAGCCTGAGTCAGAGCCGGAGATAGAAAGGCCACCAAAGAGGAAGAGAGTGATTCTCAGTACTGAGGGTATTGTTATAGAGTTGGCGGACCTGCAGAGAGGTACCTTGAATCAGCCATAGCTGCCAGGACAGGCCAGGTAATAGAGGAGATCCAGGTCCCGATGGAGACACAGGGTTCTGAGGACCAGTCACAGGCTCCCATGCAGTCCACAGACCCCGGGACCCATACTCAGAATCCTATGCAGACGGAGGGCCTATAGAGAGTTTCTCTTTACTCTTTCTCCTTCTATTTGTGCTATTTTGGTTAGTTAGCATTGAGGAAAATGCTAGCTCTCATTTGTGAGGGTAGCCCTATTTTGGATTTGGATGACTGTACATATTTGATACTATTTTTATTATGCTTTCTTCTTTTTTGATTTTGGTATGTACATAACTTTACAATTCTAGTACTTTTCGTATTTCGTACATTTTGTCTGTATATAAAGTTACTTTCTGATGTATATATTCATTCCCCCTTATGTATATTCGATTAATTTTCCTCTTGTATATATTCATTCTACTTTACGCATTTTACTTCCCGCATTGTTCCTTTTCATAGCTTCTTGTTTTGAATTTTCGCGTGCAATAAGCCTTTGATTTTCTTAATGCCACGGTTCTTTACAAAGGTGAAATTTGTGTGCACCGGGTGGCTCTTCCCGAGGATGGTTGTGTGACAACCTTCTTAAGGGTTTGAGTCTGTTTTTCTTTTTTCTTTTTGTGTAAATAGTAGTTAGTGAGTAATGGTGCCTCAAGCAAAGCTTCACTTGGGCCTAACACATTTTCCTTTGATCCTATGGTCAAAAACAAATCGTTGTGTTTAGGATGGTGAAAGTTGTGATCTTGAGACTCTTGTGTTGACTGATAATCATCAAGTGGTTTTTCGAGACCATTGTGTTTCTCAAATCATAGCTAAGGCCGTTGTGGGCCCCCAACTCTGTTTCTTTAGCAATCTCATAGCTTGAGTGGTGAGAATTTGAATTGCAAGTCCAAGTCCCGTGCCATTAGTCTAGAACTTGCCCTGAATGTTTGTCTAGGCGAAATCCTAAGTGTAGTTTGACTTGAGATGTGATTATAAGCTTTCCTTGATCTGAATGATGACTTGAACATTTCCATATCCTACCAATGACAATTTTCCTAGTCAACCCTTTTGAGCCTTAGACCTTTTTCTTTCAAAAACCATGATACAAGCCTTTACCCGTTCTGACCCTCTCTTGGCACCCCTTATTTCCTTAGCACAAGGTAAAAGTGTAAGCTTGGGGGAGAGACGAGGAATGCAACAAAGTGAAAAAGAGGGTACAAAAAGTAAGAAAAGGAAAGGCAATGAAAAAGAAAGAAAAGAAATTCAAAAAGTCAAAACGAATGAACAATTTAGAAGAAGTAAAGGGAATCAATGAAAGAAAAGAGATTAAAGGTGTGGAATGCTTATAAAGGAGAAAAATGATTGAAATGAACAAGAAGGAGTGACATTATGTTTCTCTAACCCCTCGGAAAGAGCTTAATGACTCAAGAAGTCAAGAGAGTGTGCACAAAAAGTGAAACAAATGAAGTGCTTAAGGGAAGATGGTACCTACTTAGACCAAATATTTTCTACCTTGAACCAAAAGCCTTCATCATGTATCCATAAAAGTCCTATATGATCTTGAGTTGAATGAAGCTTACATTAGTGGCGACTCACATAAGGGGCAAGCCTATGGTACTTTGAGCCGGACTTGAGTCTTTTCCTTGAGAGAGATGAGTGAACCTCCCATTATCCTCGTTCTGAGTGTTACAATCTTAAAGTGAGGTTTGCTTAGGGAGAGTTGAGGAGTATGAGTTTGGGTTCCACAATGACCAAAGTAGTAGTAAGAGTTTCGTTGATGAGTCAAGTCAACTCTTGATGCTCTTGTGTCGCACTGAAATCCATGGTGTTAAAAGGTCAACTGTTGTTAATGATTCATTTGCATTGAGGGAAATTGTTAGTCCCAATTGATGCTAGAAGAGGTTACCTTAGGACAACTGAATTTTCTTGAACTTACTCAAAAAGGGGTGGGGCTTATTTTGTTTGCTTGAGGACAAGCAAAAGATTAAGTTTGGGGGAGTTGATAACTAGGGATTTTACCTTAATTTACACTCTTTCTTGCTTGAGTTTTGGATGAAATTTTATGCAAAATAGTCCCAAAGGCTTACTTGTTGTGCTTGTTGCAGGGTTTAGCCAAAAAGGGTAACAAATAGTCAAAAACCTTCTAAAAAGGGAGTGAAACATGCACAAGTACCAAGAACAAGCACAAGTTAGTCCAACAAACCACCGCGGACCGCAGTCCACTTTGTGCAGTCCGCACTGAAGAGATTTAGAGAGTACTTTTTGAAGGCCAAACCACTGCAGACCGCAGTCCATTTTGCGCGGTCCGCACTAAGGAGATTCAGAGAGCATTATTTTTGAAGGCCAAACCAACGCGGACCGCATTCAATTTTGTGCGGTCCGCACTGAGGAGATTCAAAGAGCATTCATTTTGAAGGCCAGAAGACCAACGCGGACCGCAGTCCATTTTGCGTGGTCCGCACTGAAGTGCATTTTATGCGGACCGCGATGGCCAAGTTCAGAGACTCATTTTTTCAAGCCAAAGACCTTAGCGCGACCGCAGTCCATTTTGTGCGGTCCGCAGTGACCCCGCATGGGTATTTTTGTCCAGAAATTCGGCTTAGTATAAATAGTTTATTTTCCTATTTTTTAGGTCAGCTTTTTTACTCCGATATATTCAGGAGCTCGTGAACGATATTGTTACACTATTTTGAGTAATTTTAGAAGTATTTTAACATTGAATCTTTCAATTTCAGTTTGTAATTCAATTATATGGGTTATTTTTCATCTATCACTCTGATTTCTTCTCTTATCATGAGTAGCTAAACCCATTAGCTAGGGTTGTGGCTCAACCCTAGTGTGTGTGTTTGTTGGGTCCTTTAAATTAAGGCTTAGATGTTTATGGGTAATTGGTATTTGGGCTGATTTATGATTTTCATGTTAAATTAGTGGCTGCAAACACTAATTGGTGTTTATTTGACTTTGGTTCTTCTTGAGAAAGAGAACTTGAGTCTAGAAAACCAGTCCAACAAGGAATTGGGACGTATTCAAGAGATTGATAATCCCAATTAACGGGTGAAACCTGGAGATAGTAAAACCCTACTTGAGCCTATATTGCTTGTATGATTTTGACACCCAATTGGTCTCGAGAGAGGCAATTAAGGCAAAGACACTCAATCTACCGAGAGGTATAAAGCGGGTAATCCCGTGCATTGGCTATATCACAATCCCTTTTATGACATCTTTGCCTTAGGTATTGGAATCCCGTTGAGTACTCAACTAGGAGAAAGCCATAGTCTTAGTCCTCTTTATCTATTAATAAAACACTCAAAAAGACATTAGTTAGTTAATTAGGTATTTAAAATTAGTCTAAACCGTAGTTCTAATATAAAACCAAAGAATGAAAAGTGCAATTAAGAGCACGAAACACTACTAGATCACTTAGGAACTCAACTCCCACAATCGTAACTCCCTGTGGATTCGATCCCGACTCGTTCGGGTAAAAGTTGCATTGACCCTCATCTTGCTACTATTTAGTAGTGTAGGTGGGCGTCGATCATAATAAAGATTGTAATTCTTGATTATTGGACATACCTGGTCTTGCTTCGAGGGACTCATTTGGAGTGCCTCCACTCCCAGAGTTTGCTAACCCGGATTGTGGATTTTCCACAATTATAGTGTTGTTAAGAGGAAGTGTTGGTGATGCAGCTGGTAGTCCCCTCATGAAAGCTTGTAAGGCTTGAGTCACATACTCACCAACCATTTGTTTCACAATATCATGTTCTTCTGCTTGTTCATTTCCATTGAGATTATTGTTTTGAGTCGCAGATCTTTCTGGGGATTGTTCCCTTGATCCTCGTAGGGATCCTGAGGGCGATGGAACTGGGGTTCCAACCCTTTGTCGGTTGTTGCCGTTGGCGTTCGACATAATTCACAGAATATTATTTGATAAGGAACAAAAATTATCAGAATTCCCGGTAACGGAACCAATTTGTTTAACCAAAGAATTAGATTCTCTGCCAAAGCTAATTTAAGAAGAACACGGGTTTCTGATAACCAAAGGATATAATAATGATTGCAAGTAAACTTGTAATAGAAAGCAGTAAGATGCGTAAAAGTAAGTATATTGCAATAGCGGTTCGAACGTGTCTTTACAAGTTATATTTTACTCCCTTATATAAGGAATTTTTTAATATAACGTCTACCCTTTTCAGTGATTGAGCATTACTGACTAATAATGGCATTAATGTAATGTTACAATAATTAACCATAATTGTCGAAGGTTATGTAACGTTTGGCTCATTAATTGAAGATCTCTGAATCTGCCATGTATCTTGCCCTGATTTATTTTGACCGTGTCTCTTCATCTTCTCGATTAGGTTGAGATTCCCGTATCTGATTACCTCATGGGTATGTTGTTCTGTGCCTCTTTATTTCGTACCTCTTCATAAAGTCTCGTCCAGTTGTCATGTTCTCATTGTTCCGCAAAGATTGCTGAGTCATCATGATTATTACACGTGTGAAGATCTTTTTTACCAATACAGTGAAACCAGAGACAGATGGAAAGCAATTGAAGTAAAAACCAAGACCGGGGACAGTAGCTTTGGTTAGCACCGGGAAAACCTCGAAGGGAATATCGCTAATGAAGATATATGAATGTTTGTCACCCAATGACATTCAATGAAGCATATTCTCTAGTATTAAATACACAATCCGCTACAGAGAATTTTGGGATTCATAGCATGTCGTTATACATTCATCAACGGCCCCCATAATTGTCATTTAAGAGGGACTTGATTGTAGGACCTTGTTTCCTTGTTATAGCTATAAATAGTGACTTCAACAACCATTGTAGGACAAATTTTCTGACAAACTTATGCTACACATTATTCTAAGCTCAATAACACTTTATTTCCTGTCTTATCTCGATTTCAATGCTAAGTTTTACATTTTATTTAATTTATTTATCTTTTTGAGATCAAATTGACTCGCTTGTTTATAAACCACGTTATAAATTCAATAGTACTGTTTTACAGGTAAACATATATCTACTCCAACGAATAGAAGCTAATCGCTTTAACCTATCTTGTAATCGTAGTCTTTTAGCATCTCAGAAAAGAGTCTATTTATGTTAATCAAATTGATACTCGTGGAATTAATTAATACTACAAATATTTAAAATCGATTTGAAAATTGAAATAATAATACTTGATCACTATAAAAAAAATTAGAATTAATTATGAAGGTCGTCGTTAATCTATCGTTAGAATGCTCGTAGCTAGTAGAATTTTTTGATAATCCATCGTTAATTCTAAGAGAGAGGATTATAGTGTCATATATGATGTCAAAGAGGGAATTAAGGTGGGCGAAGGGGCACATGTGTTTTGTCCATTACTTAAAAGAAATACCCTGTGTGTTTTAGGTTGCAACAAAACTTGTTGATTCACTATTACTAGGCTAGACTCCATTTTTCAATGATGACAAACTTTTATCAACATGGTTGGTTTTCTTCTGCGTTTAATCATCTTTATTTTGCATGCATGAATATCTGATGGTGATGACTTCCATAACTGCTCTTAGGACCCCATTCTTCTTGTCTTTCTTAGCAAGTTCTTTAGCACAAAAAAAAATTAATCAGAGGTCTTGGGTACAGGAGGCCTGACAGGGCACAACTAGAATACGGAATACGGGTTCGACCAACTCAGTAATTATAGTTTAAATTTTATATTTATCATATATTTTTATATTGAATATGTATAAATTATTAATATAGAAAGTAACTTAAACTTAAACAATCTTGAACGCATAAACGTTAAATTTTGGCCCCATCTCTAGCCCTCGATATGAAGTTGCCTTTGTAAAGAGTGTTTTATCACTCAATGTGAACTTTTTCGATGCAAATCTAAATTTAATCGAATCCCAATGCGGAGATCGGGATGTTTGAATGCACATGATCGACTGTATGTGCAAACATTTGTTTAAAGATGTTTCTCTTTAGCTTTTCTTGTCTTTTGTCAGTTGTATGCATTTGCTCGATGTTCAAATACCTTTCTAATGATAATCGTCGAGCTATATTCATATAAAAAAAGTACGTGGATAGGAAGATGATGAATATTTGTCAGTATTACGTAAGGTACCCTCTAAATAGTGTATGATGGGACAAATTTGATAGTGATTTGTCCTAAAACATGCACACTTGTTAGTTGTTACATTATTGGTTCATTGTTTGCTTTTTCCCTACGGTTAATAATTTTCTTTAAAAAAAAAAGAAAGAAGAAAAAATATAAGTTTCTTGTTTTAGCATCGGCTCATCCCCAAGCAAGTGAAAGCACTTTGCTTTAGGCATAGCAAACTTTTACGCACCAAAAGTTATTATTGTTATATATATACATATTACCTTTCATCATTTTGAATCTTCACTTTTTTTCTTTTAATTTATTTTTACTTTAGACACATGTTTAACAGTAAATGTCACTTTAAAAAATATTTATTTATTGACACGGGGTTTACGTGTGACGCACAAAATGCACGTGTAACGTATGAGATGCAAGGGATGAACATGTAACGCATGCAAAAACTGATTTTATTAAATTTGCTCGAGACTTCTCATTAAAGTTTTACTTTAGGCCATTAATTTTATTGAGCCACTTCTACTGTATTCGAGCATGGGAACGATGTAACTGTAAGGAACACTTTATTCCTCTTAATAACCTATACAACACGAATCGATTAGTCGGGCAAATAAACTCCATTACCAAACAATTAAACGGAAAGGAGAACGCAGTTGTCATTACCCTTTGAGCAAATATAGAATTGGTCAATAGATCCAAACTAATTGTTATCGCTAGCTAAAAAGTATATAAAATTATGTATAGTATATTATATGTATATAATATACGAATATAAAAAAAAATATTTTATCAATTATTATTTTTAGGAGCGACTGAAAAAATATATTCCGTATTTATCTTACCCTTTCTTCTCAAATGGATTGGGGTGGGGGAGTCCATAACCTAAATGTGATCTTTTTGAACTCAAAAGACCGAAATAAGTACAAAAAAAATTAGTGACCAAATTATATATAGCGCCCTTTAAAAGGGCGCTATATCTAAAGCTGATAAAAAGTGGGCGTATAGCGCGATTTATTAAGGCGCTATATATATAGCGCCTTAATAAACCACGTTGTACCCCTTCAAATAGTTGTCCCCTCCCTTCCCCCACATCCAAAACAGAAGCCATCTCCCCCCCACCTCCTTTTTTAATTTCCCCCCCCCCCCCCCCCCGCCCATTAACAAGCCTAAAAAATTCGAGTGGATCCCACCCGTCCCACAAAAAGTAAAGAGTGTTGGTCCCATATCCTAGTTATGCCTTCTCTTGTTGTGGGTTGCTTGTTTCGGACTCAAATCTTCTAGTCTTCAACTTTCCGAAAAACATAAATCGAGGTATTCCGATTTAGTTTATGTCGAAACTTGTATGAATAATGCATATTAGTTATTTTAAATGTGTTCTATGTTATTTTGTATTTTTTTTTTTGCGATTAAACTGGTATGTTATTTTTATCCGGACTAAGATATTAGTGTGCTAAAAAATATGTAAAAATTGAGAAATCATTATTATTTGTTAAAAAAATGTTAATAAATTACTTTTACTATTTTATATGTATTTTCATGAATTTTTTGTGATTAAATGTATTTGTTGATTTTATCTAGTTTAGATTATGTATTTGTTTAAAGACTAGTAATATAGTGCCCTTTTAGCGTAGTAAAATGTAGTGCCTTTTAGCATAATATCCGTGTAGTTTAAGTATCTCTTATACTAAAAAATACGTCTAAATAACTTATAGATCAAACACAAACTCTGTCCAATTAAATATTGTATAATTATAAAAATTAATTATTTAATTTACAAACAAGCATATAAAATTATAAAATTAACATGTAAAATAATAAAACTAACACATACAAGAATTCAGGATAGCTTGGTGCTACTGGGCCTCAAATATCGATAACCGAGAGATCCATAACCGAGGGTTTAAAGGTTGGGTTAGAGATAACGATACCTTGGGTGCAATCTAAAGTGAGCTATATTAAAAGCAGCTAGCGTAGCTCGAGAGAGTGCGTCTAGTAAATTATCGTAAATGCTCGAGAGAGATTTACGGTAACAAGAGTGCTCATGATTGATTGAGAGTACTTAGACGAAATTATAGAAGACGTAGCGGGAAGGATTCCGACAATTGGGAAATCATAACTTTAGACCTCCTTAGTTTTATCTCAAATTTCATCCTTGTTAGTTGATAATTTTACTGCTTTATAATAGTTGTTAGTTAATTAGTTAGAAATAAATATTATAATCTCTATAATTAGGAAATAGTTTGGACTTGTGTTTCTTAGCAATATTGAACAATTATAGCTAAGCCTTAGTTCTCTGTGGAATTCGACTCCGGACTTGTAAACCGGATTATATTTGTAACGACCGCTTATTCCTTTTTATAAGGCATAGTTGGGCGTGATCAAATTTTGGCATTGTTGCCGAGGAACTAACGGTGTGTTGTAGGTGTACATATTTCTAGGTTTCAAGTTTGAACTTTTATTTTTGTTTTCTTGTATTTGATTTTTTTTAATTTTTATATTTTGATCTGAGAGACATGGCATCTTGGAATTATGAGAATTTTGATGTTGGTAATTCTACTTTTGATCCTCGTTATGCATATTGTGGAGGAAATCACCAAGGGCAAAATTATCAAATATTCCCGAGAGCGAGTTATATGCACCAACTCAATCTTATGTGTGGAATGTGTGTGATATGTGTGGTGGTCAAGATGGTCACTTTCATGGTTGTGCTTATATTTCTTATCTCCCTCCAACCCCTTACTTTGATGGTTCTTCTTTTTCTTGTGAAGTTAATAGGAACAAAGAACCCAGGTATGAGAACCCGAAAAAGATTGAGGATATGCTAAAGTGCCTTATGGAACAATATGATAAAATACAGTTGCAGAAAAAAAGGCAAGAGGCAACTATTCACAACTTAGAGGCTCAAGCTAATAAACTAATTGAACCTTGTAAAGTGTAACAAACTTACATTGTGGATAGTAGCCAAGATGATCATGAATTGGCTGCAGAAATTGCCATTATAATTGAAGATTTAAAAAATACAAGGAGATGCTAGAGGAGGAGGTCAGAGTAGAACACCAACAATCTATCCAACTACAATTTAAAGATGTCGATGTTGAAGAAGAGAGACTAGAGTCAGCCAATGACATTGATGATATAAATTTTGTTGACTCTAGTATCATTGATGTTGAGGATGCTGAAAGTCCTGAAGTTCATGTGTTTGAGCGTGTTGGTCCTCACTCCAAACATTTTTCCACATTGTGCTTGGATGGCGATATGAAAATAGAGTCATCCGAGTTGATTGAGGAGTCAAGGAATGAGGAACAAGGTGCATATATTCTGGAATACTTCTTACCAGGAAGTCAGGATTACATACCTCATACAAAGGCTAATGAGTGCAGAATACTACATTATTTTCTTGGGCAAATTAGATTCGTTCTACCACCCCATGACCATAATCATAAGCTTGAATCAAAACTTGGGGTCCAATTCATAAGTTCAAAGTGGAGGCAAAAAGTGATTCGCGTCGTGCCGCGACGTTAAATCAAGCGCTTGTTGGGTGGCGACCCAACTTACTGCTTTCTTTTGTTTTTTTATTTATTATTATTTTTGAATTATATTATTTTTGTATTGTCGATTTTTGACTTTTTAGGAGCATGGAACGCAAAGCCATTGGAAGGAGCAACAACAAACCATTGGTTGGAACTAAGTGTGAGGTACCCGCAGGAAGGACCAGGCCTGGGAGAAGTATGAGTACCCCATGAGATGCTAGTGCTTCGGCCTTTAGCCTACCAAGGAGTTTCTTTTACCCTCTTGTATGTATGGGTGTGCATTGGGGACAATGCACAATTTTAAGTGTGGGGTGAGTAGATTGTCTGGGTGACTTTCTATGTTATTTTAGTTGTGTTAGTTTAATTAAATATTTTTTTAATAGAAAAGATTGGACTTTTTTCGACGATGGATCTATTAGACAATTTTCTTGAGGGATTTAAGTCTAAATATATAAAATAAAATAAAAAGATTTTCTTTTGTTAGGTAGTGTAGCAATTCCCCCTTGATTTTTCTTTGCGCAGTTGTTCTTTTCCAAGGGTTTTGTTTGAACCAGGTGTAGTTAGTTTTTTTTTTTTTAGGAACATGAGCCATTGTGTTGTGTTTTGAATTTAAGAAATATCTCTTGACTTTGTTATGCCTTGAGAATAGTGAGTACCTTGGTTGTGACGCTTAGGCTCATTTTTTTTACTCTTGTATAAGTACCTTAAATTGTATTGTCACGATCCCAAATCCTAACAGGTCATGATGGCGCCTATCGTGGAACTAGGATAGCCAACCATCACATAACTACTCATTTTTTCTATTATAATATTTCAAAAATCAACAATAAACAGCAAACAAAGTATAAAATAATTTCTTTAAGTCTTACGCCCCAATAATAATCTAACAGTCTAAACAAATCTCCCAAGACTGGAGTCAATCGATCACGAGCATCTAAGAATAAAATATAACTATGCTAATGTCATAACCAATGTTTAAGAATGAAATGCTAAAACTAAATAAGGAAGGGAAATGGAGAAGCTGCAGACGCTGGACAGCTACCTCAAAATCCCGTAAGCTGCTGATAATGAACTCGGACGACTACTGCTCCGAACCGATACCTGGATCTGCACACAGAGGTGCAGGGAGTAATGATGAGTACGCCAAATCAGTAGTAATGAAAATAAATTACAGTCTGAAGTATATGAAACACAGAGCACAACACACCAATCCACAAAACAGTAAAACATCAAGTCTCCATAAAATATACATCAAATACATAAGTTCGAAAACTAGTTTCCGTAAGATCCTTTGAAAAACAAGTATATTTTCCAATATTTCTCAGTAAAACTCTCAGTAAAATCAGTTTGAAAAATGAAGTGAATCATAGTCAAAACTCAGTGAAATATCATCATAAAACTGCCCCTCGGGCCATAATCATCACTCAGTATCAATTCCCTCAGCACCTCACCATCACTCAGTATCGGCCCCGCGGGAAACCTCACTGTCACTCATGTCTCCCAATCACTCATCACTCGGCACTCGCACTCCGTAGGTACCTGCGCTCTCTGGCGGTGTGTACAGACTCCGGAGGGGCTCCTACAGCCCAAGCGCTATAAACAAGCCACATCATGGAATAAATCACTCTCAGGCACTCAGCCTCTTTCGTATCATAACATCCTCACAACATTAGCCATCGACCTCACTCAATCGGACACTCTCAACATGCCACTCGGGCCATGAATAACACGGGGTTCTCGACCCAAAATAGTATTTCATTTCAAGAAATAGTAATATTATCAAATAAGAGTGTCAACAATTTTACAAGAAAGACTGAGTGTAAAATCATAGTTTCAAAGTAGTGAGAATATCAGTAAAATAGCCCCCAAGGGGTTAAAACGGCACTAGGCCCCAAACATGGCTTACAACCCGAGTATAACAAAACATAGTAATACTAATAACCATATGCTTTGAAAGCGGTTTCGCAACTCAATAGTTGCCTAAAAAGATACATTTTTTCAAATTTTCAATTCGTGCACGCCCCACACTCGTCATCCAGCATGTGCGTCACTCCAAATCCGTGAAAGGATGTAAAGTTCGGGGTTTCATACCCTCAGGATAGGATTTAAAGACATTACTTATATCAAACTAGTCCGAAAAGCTACTCTGCAACCTGCTTGCCTCTCGAATCAACTTTCGAGTGCTCCAAATCTACCAAGATCAGATTTCTATCATCAAATTATGCCAAGGGAATGAATTTCAATTGAAAAGTAACAATTTTAGCAAAAAACCCGAAATTAGCCAAAACCCGACCCCCAGGACCGCGTCTCGAAACTCGACAAATTTTATATCAAAATTCTCTTCGTCATCTCACGAGTCCATACATATAAAGAACGTTAAAATCGGAGTTCGTTTGACCTCTCAAATCATCCCCTAAAGGTCTCATAATCTCAAGCCCTAACTCCACCTTTTTCTAATGATTTTTATGAATTAAACACTGATACTTTGATACTTAATCACATATAATCGAGTTTTAGGGTCCAAAATCCTTACCTCAATGAAGAACAATGATTTTCTTTCTTAAAAATCGCCTCAAAAGCTTCTTCCCGTTCAAAAATGGTGGAAAAGTAGGTATTGGTCGCGAAAGGGTTTTAATTTATACTACCCAGGTCCGAACACTGTGCGAGCGCGGATCAAGGAGTTCGTTCGCGATGAACAAAATTTACCAGCCCTTATTTAACCTTATGCGACCGCGACCTCCTCTATGCGATCCCATAGAACAAATTTTCCAACATCCTTCTCCAGCTCTTCCGGATAGCCTCTAGTATAATGGTCATAACTTTTTATAAAAAACTCTGAATTACAATTGGCTTAACTTTCTGAAAACTAGACATCAAGGTATACAACTTTCATTTTTGGATTATCTCAAATTCCTTATAGATTGTGAGTTATAAGCTTCCAAATTCGGGACAATGGAGCAGAAATTTTACTCTATGCGATCGAGGGAAGCCTTATGCGATCGCATAGCACAACTAGATTTTTCCAAATTTTCTCTATGCTAACGCATCCAGATCAATGCTATTGAACTATACATCACTGAAGCCAAAAACCAGCAACTAGAAATGGTCCGAAACCACCCGAAACTCACCCGAGACCCTCGAGACCTCAACCAAAACATACCAACACATCCCATAACATCACACAAACTTAGTCGAGAATTCGAATCACCAAAAAAAATGCTAAAACACTAAATCACATCGAATTCAAGCCTATGAACTTTGAAATTTCTAAATTCCATCAACGATGCTGAAACTATCCAAAACACATCCAATTGACCATAAATTTTGCACACATATCCAAAATGACATTACGAACCTGTTCCAATTTCCAAAATTACATTCCGACCCCGATAGCCTATTTTCCACTGCCGACCGAAAATCGCCAAAAACTAACTTTCGCCAATTCAAGCCTAATTCTACACCGGACATTACAAAAATATTACGAACACGCTCTTAAGTCCCAAATCACCTAACGAAGCTATCTGAACCATAAAATATGCATTCCGAGATTGTTTACTAATAAGTCAACTCTCAATTGACTTTTCCAACTACAAAGCTATTTTTAGAGACTAAATGACTCAATTCTCACTACAACCATTCTGAACCTGAGCCAACCGACTCTAACACATCATAAACAGCATAACGAACCTATGACAAGGCAATAACAACAATAATAATGCAAATTCTACGGAACGATTGACCGGGTCGTTACATTCTCCCCCACTTAAACAGACGTTCGTCCTCGAACGTGCCCAGAGTTGTTCCAAACACCACCAAAATTGTTGTGTAACCTACCATGCACATATTCAGAGGTGATTCCACGTCACCTTACCCCATATAGGTCTAATATCACAACACAGTTGAAATTTTGAAGTCCGATCATGACCTATAGACCTTAGAACTAAATTTCCACTTCTGAGTCCATTCACAAGATTAAATTTCCACGACTGTAAGCTGAAATAGTCTGAACACGCTGTATCAAGCCTTATCCGCAACACAAGATGAAATCACATAATATACCGCATGACTCAACACTCATAGCGATGACTCCTAATCCCAATCGCTGCTCATAACAACCCAATACCGGTAAATAACCTTTTATCAAACAAAACCTCACTTAAACACCTTCATATGGTGTCGTTGATGAAAGAAACACGTAGAAACCAGCAACCATTCGTCCGATCAGCATCAATACCATCCAGAGCCATAACTTGTGCAACTTGTGCACTCAATAACAACATCCCAAGAGCTCAATTAATAAAATAGAGAAGACTCACACGAGAGGACTATCCTGCCATTACTTTTGCCATTACCACATCATGCTAAAAGCCTGATACGCATCGTGAAACCATATCACACAAATTCGACACCAAGTATCATACCTCTACCTAACTCAGCTGCAAAGCGTGATCCTATCCTACCACTGGACCACATGACATACTCCAAGCCACCTTTCTCAAAATCAATAACCATGCGAAATTCGACATCAATTACTCAAAGTGCATTGCCATAACCATGGGGAAATCGGATGATACCATGCCACCCGAACAAGAAAGAACATAACCAACACGTCTCAATCCTGCAACACCCAATTACTTACCTTACTCAAATCTCGCTATAAAGCCCCAATAGAACCGCACCATATGCACATATAAACAACGATCACAATCCCTCAAAACACCAAAAGGCAACTCATAGATCACTCCAAAACACGAATAAGCTCAATGACAATCGAATGGTACATCCCTCAATAATAGCAATTTGGATTCAACAATTCCGACTCGGTGCATACCACACACCCATACTGGCCTACCAATAACTCTAAGTCAACTCTAGTCACCCACAATAGGTAGATAACTCTTCGAACATTCATAATGACTGAATCATGACATATACTAACACCTGACTAGATTTGCTCGCATCCTCGTAGTTCACAACTACAAATATAATTTGTTCATGAAAAATCCCAGTCTCAAAATCCATGAGGCACACCAATTACCATATCTGATCCCAATTCCACCACTCAAATATATAACACGCCCCTAATACTTTATCATTCCACGAATGATGGCCCCATAATTCCTCTATGTCACCTAGAAACCTTGAATATCAGCAGTCGATCCAACAAGAGAGTATCGTAACACCAATGAAGCACCCT